>PQWD01009027.1:0-193596 GCA_019425675.1 Leucinodes orbonalis | reverse complement strand
CATAGTGGAATCGTTGACGTTAGGACATGACGTAACTTGCCAAATGCCGCCCAGCTCAACTAAATTCTTCTACTAGCCTCCCTCTAGAAGCATTCCTGCACAACCTCGAGAAGGACGCTTTATACTTTAATCAAACGAAATACTACAGGGGATTTCTACTCGTATTGTGGTCATAAAAAAAATATTGTGCATTACAGTTACGGTTCAATATGTAGATTGTCTAAGCTTTTGTTTTAAAATGCTTACGTACAAAAAATATTTTAACTTTAGGAAAATATTCAGTAAATATGTTTTTATTAATTTTAGTATGTTATTTATTAAATTCATTTATAATTTTAAATTCAATAATTCCGTAAATTCCCGCTGCAGTCACGGTTACTTGACCCCTGCGACCGCGTTAATGACGTTATTCTTATTATTATATTATTGCTGAATTACATTCCTTACCGCTTCATATTTTGCACCATTTCAAGCTATCGCAGTCCACGAGGCGATATTTTACCCTATTGACGATCTGTTTAAGCCACCAGTGTTACGGAGCGAAGAGCATTATAAACTACAATGAAAGTTCCCTTACCTACATACTTATATATATATCACAAATGTAACAAATTGAGTTAGGACATATATCCGTAGTTTAATGAATGACCATTAGGTTATTTGAATAAAATTATCTTCTGCAAAACAATTCATTATTGTTACAATGACATTACGGGGACCGTGATTGAAAACCCCAAGTTACCTAAATGCCACAAGAATTGCAAAACAATTTGTATTTGTAAACATTGTCTTCAAACGCGGGTCGGGTTTAAAGGTATATTGTATCAATAATGGCCTTTTGGCCGGCGCAACGAAATGAATTAAAATTAGAGTAAAGTCCACGTTTCAGTGAAATGAATATAGTGCTTAATCTTACTTTGTCGTTTTAGTCACTTCGTTTAGAACTTTTCTTTAATGTTAATATAAACTAGTGTTTAATGCTTCTATTTTTAACTAAAATGTATTATATCTATCAATTTCAAATGTAATTATTTCTAAAGGTATATGTTTTATCAAGCTGAAATTAATAATAAAAATCTGTCGCTGTGCACTAAACTAAAAAAAAAAAACTGGGCAGGTGCGAGTCGGGCTCGCCGGACGTTAGTTCTGCAGCTGATGCTGCTAGCTACTTAAAAATATTTGCGTAGGGGCCTACTACAACTTTATTATGAGAAAACAGTAGATCACCGTTTCTGAAGTATAAAAAAACTACAGACTAGATTGATGTACCCAAATTTCGTTGTTAGGTTTCATGGTAAATATATCATTATATATATATATATATATTTGGATCACTATTTTAGGGGGGGGGGTTTACCCTTTTTTCAACTTTAGATGTATCTCTCACGCAAACTATTCCATGTATAAAAAATATATAAGAAACCTCACTTTCATTCATAAGAGTGACGCATTGCACAAACGGACGTGGGAGTTCGATGAAAAAAATTTTGAGTTTCAATTCAATGTATGGGGAACCCCAAAATATGTGTATATTTTTAATATTTCTATGTCATTATAGCGGATCATTGAACACAAAGTTTGTGCAGTGTAGAGTTAATAGTTTCGGAGAAAAAAGGATGTAACATAAGGACGGATAGATAGACGGACATGACGAATTTATAAGGATTCCGTTTATTGTCATTTGGTTACGGAACCCTAAAAAACGTTAATTTCTATGAAGGTTACATAAGATTTTTTGGAAATAAAGCCCTGTAGATTATAATGTTATAAACATTGTGTTTAATATTGATGCAAGCCTGTCTTTCCTTCAGAATTCTTTGTTATGTCGACCGTAGAATGTAAGATCACTTGTCGGCCTATTTCTATAGTACCCCATTTTGTATGTTATAAAAAATCACATAACAAATAAACGAATACCCCACTGAAAGGGAAAAACAAGCTCTACCATGTAGTGCAATCATTATATACTTACTTTTCATGATAGTGTAGGCAGGAGACAAACATTGTTTTCGTAAATACATTCATATTATGAATGTATTGGTCTGGATGTTTCTATGTATAGAAACATCCGAACCAATACATACAGACATGTTCATAATCTAATGTTTGTACTACCCGGAACCCTTGGTGTAGTAGCCGTTGTCTGAACTATTACACAAACCCATTTTGTGTAATAGTTCAGACGACGGCTACTATGATTTTAATTGAACCTAATTAAGAAACACAACAGAATTCTTGTTTTAACAAAAATTTAGTTCGTCAGTCTGCATTCATTTATTGACATAATGAGATAATTGAATCACTAATATATATTTGGAGAATTTAAATTAAGCAAATTTCAAAACTAATTTGTTTAAGTGTCCCGACAGCGAACGAAGAACGAGTGACTCATTAAGGATGCCAGGCTTAAGGTGTTTAAACTAATTACACGTAATCATAGGACAAGTTAAAATTCAATATATTAATTTGTGTCAAAAAATAATAAGATAAAAGCTTTGATTACTCTTTCATCTAAATTAATTTGGCATATAAAATATTTTCTTATATTGCTGTAAAATAAGATAACTTGATAGGCTTTACTTAATCTTTCTGTTATACAGGCTGAAACGCGAAAAATGATTTAATATTTAATGGAATTACGTTTGAAATGTCATAGACAATGAGGTTCAACAAAGTAAAATGCAATTATTGTTATTCACTGATACCGAATATTAACAAAGCTACAAGTTTTTAATAACTTGACAATCCAATTATAACTTTACAGTTCTGACTTGTATTACTGAGAATTCATAGTTTGTTATTGTTTCTTGAAGGGGATTGAACCAAATTATTATACTCTGATGGAAACGCACAACTCTTGAATTCAATTATTGCAACTTAAATGAATAATAAAACAACAGTGTCATTTAGCCGTTGGCTTGGAATACAAATTACCACAGATACAAGACACCTTGATCAACTGTTTGAAGGAAGATGATGTAATGTCTGAAGGTATCGATTATTCAGACGGGCAATAGGAGTGCCCCAGGGCACAATACTGTGTACATTGTTATTTTCAATGTATGAATGTATAAGTGTCAAAATTCTTTATTCAAATTAGGCTTACAAAAAGCACTTATGAACGTCAAAAAAAATACAAAAAATACATTTAAAATACCAAAGTAAAGCACAATAATGAATTTTGATACTTGGAAAAAAGCGCTTCGGCGTTTTGGCCTGTTGAGAAAGAAGCACCCAAGAAAACTCAACAGTACAGCCTTTTTTAAACAATGATTTTAATGTACAGATATTTTACAAACACTGAAGTATATATAAATCACCCTCCCTTTTATTAAGTCAGGCCGCCCTATGACCATTAATTCATATTCACAAATAGTATTGAAAGAATTTGTAAAACATGGATGATAGGGCTATAATAAGACACTTTTATTATTTGATATTATTTGGATTTTCGGGGATATTCAGGCTTATACAGACCTGTAGTCACTTTGACCAAGAAGATCTTTTGTGACTCGCTCTCCTTTTAGAGTTCGTCTAAAAGTTGGGCACTTTTCAGGAAGTTCAGGACCTAGCCTAATGTATATATAATGATACTTTATATTTTATTAAATATGTACGGCTTCGCCATTTTGCTACCGTCGTGGAGGTTTAACGAATATTTAGTTTATGATTCAAAGTAAGTATCGGAACAGCCAAGCCATACATATTTACTGATTGTAGAATATATCTGAGAGAAAATATTAGAAATTGAATTATCTAGAAGGCGTGTAATAAAGTTCAAGAATAGAATCCTTATATTACCGTGTTATAATGTATAGTCAGCTAGTAACTTAATTCAGTCATGATATTCAATTGAATTAACGCGTAAAATTGAGAATAACTTCATATGTAACACCTGTACGGGCACTCAGACGTGGTTTGTTTAGAAGTGTTAGGATAAGATCAAGTAGATTGTTATTAGGTTTCTTTGAAAAACGTATTATTTATTCATTTAAACAACATTTTCTCAAGTTATATTTATATTAAGAAATTAAAATTATATTTATTGACACAAAACAATGTTACATAATAATAAAACAATAATGTGTGCGTCGGTGGCTCAATGGTGTGGACTGTTGCCCTTCTACCGGGAGGGCTGAACGGCGTAGGAAAACATCGTGAGGAATCTTTTATACACGCCTGCGAAGAGATTCAAAGGTTGTGTGTAAAGTCGTCCAATCCGCACTGGGCTCGCGTGGTCGACTAAGGCCTAATCACCCTATATGGGTAGGCTCGTGCCCCTCGGTGGGGACGTTTGAGCTGATGATGATGATATTACAAAAATTAATGAAACCCCTGACTCCTGTAATAGGTTAAACCTGTGTTACAGTAGGCAGTACCCACTCACTCTGCGCTGACTGTAGGGACATTAAATTGTAACGAAATAGATAAACTACAGCAACCATATAAGGGTAAACCAAAGAGACCATATAAGGTACCTTTATTATACAAACATCTGTCGAACCTATTTCCCCCGCCATATAAGTTATGCTTTTGTATCAGTTATTAGTCGAAAGGGAGATCGTTTTTAGGTTTCGTAGCAAAATGGCAAAAACCGGAACAATTATAGATGCGTCAAGTTTGTCTGTCTAATAATAACGAATAGTAAACCATGTTGTTGACCATATTGAAATTAAAGTGTTCACCGTTTTATCCGGTATTTTAGGCAAATTGCTATGGCGATATCAAATTCTTATTATTCAATTCTTCAAACCGCAGTAATTCTAGATATAGCAATCTAGTTACACTAGCCAAGGAACTCTTTGTCTGTCGGCAGTTAGTTTTCATACGCTAACAGTCGCAGAAAGCGAATTCCTGATTTATCACTGAACTTTACGTGGGTTGCATTTGAATATTCCACAGTAACGATTTAAACTGGCCTTAGCTTGGAACGAGTTCAAACGGTTTATTAGTTGCTTTTAAAAGTAGAGCTCATTTCATAAATGAACACACAATATTAAAGACTTGTCCTAAAATTGGTAGTAGTTACATTAAGGTACATTTTATGTCGCTACGTGAGCTACATAGGGTAGAGGGTGCACATCTCGTGGGGACGCAGAAACCTCATAGTGCACGTCACACTATACGATTTTTCCAGTTTCTACCTAGTTACAGGACAGTTAAGAATATTTAGGAAATAAAATAACAATGTATAATTTCAACGTACTAGCTACAGTGCCCTCATCCCCAAGCACTGAAGTGCAAAAACACTCCTATTAAAAAAGGCAAATCCTTTGATCGAACACCCTGGTTCATTACCAGTGTAGTGTTGTTATATCATACAAAAATGATTATTTTATACTTAAAATTTTGTACATATCAGAACACTCTAAAAGAAACAAACACAGCTAGCACTGCTTCCAATAGCTGTAAACCTCTTGTTGTGCAATCTTGACATCCCTTTAAGCGCATAAAATAAATTATAATTTATTGTATGTACGATTTTTGTGCATAAAACACACATACGTAAGAACAAGTAGCCTAACCCAATAATTGTATAAATTTTTTATCGTAAGCACACATCATAAAACAGTAAATATGTCGCTTCATATATTGAAAATTTTGTGTTCTAGTTTTAATGAAAGGAGAGCTCATTTTTAGACCGTTTTTAATAACATCGGCTAATATAGTTAAAATAACTTAATCCTTTTAGCAAAAAAGGGATTTTTAATTACGGAAACGAACAAAAAATATATTTTCTGCTCGACTGTTGAGCCAATCGTTTTTTTATTGTTTTTCTCGCTACATATTCTAACAAATATGTAATCGAAATAATTTTTAAGTGTACCATAGCCGTTCAACACTTCCGGACGTGGTTAGTGGTTTTAACCAAACTAAAAGGCTTAATTAAATTCCCTCAGATATTTGAGCGTAAACTCAACTAATTTGTTGCAAAGTTGGCGAATGATGAAACTTTAGACAAACTGTCATCTTAACAACAAACCGCCAACTACTTGGTTTATGAAAAAAACTGGATAAACTTTGGGTTCAGTGTTTAAGCGACACTACGCAAATTTATTTTCCACTCTATGAGTTGGGTCGAAGTTGTCGACAAGCTTACAAGTTGGGAATGTATGAAATTAAACTCGTTAAAACTGTATTTCCTTATTCTTTCAGACATCATTTTATTATATATTTGAGGTACGTCAGACATTCTGTAGCAACACTGCAAAAATAACATGGCGTCACTTTTCCATACGATCTACGCTAGTTGGTTAGCATTTTTATGGTTCGAAGGACCATGCGGTCGTGCGTAGCACGGGCATCTAGTCACAAGATATAATAGATAAATCTATTGTCTACGCGCGGGCTACGTTCGAGTGGATAAAGAGTTTTGGAATAACTTTAAAAGATATTTGTCTATGCTGATAAAGGAAAAAAGACTTGCTGAAAAATATAAAAAAACTTTAGGGTACAGCACCCCTTGTTTCCTAAAGATCATGTTTGTAAATTATGGTGTTTCGTCAAAATTCCCAAGTGACACCAGTGGTAGCATCAGCGCCGGATCTTCAATTTTTTTTGGGTGGGGCAAAAATTTAGAAATGCCGCCCCGCCCTCTTTTATTTATTTTTACCTTTATCATCCTATATTATTTCACTAATTTATATAATAGGTCGTCAAATTGATTGACATTTGGACAAAGCTGCAACTTTTTACGCAGCTGTGATCAGTTTCAGAGATATTACATCTCCTTGTCTTACTCCTCGGTGCCAATGATAAGCCAATGGTAAGCTCTTCATGTACTCGGCCTGACATAGTAGCGCTCTCGTACAAACATCTCAACAATTCGATATAGCAGTAGTCAAGTCAGGCACCGTTGGAGGGAATGAAACACAGCCCAAGTCTCGATCGAATCGAAGGCTTTCTCATAGTCCACAAACGCCAAACATAATGGTCAGTTATACTCTCCGCTCTTCTGTATAACCTGCCACAGCGTATGTAATATGTAGTCTATGGTGCTGAAGCCTTTGAGGAACCCGGCTTGTTCGGAGGGCTGGAAATCGTCAAACATATGCGCGAGACGGATCATAATGACTCTGGAGAATAACTTGAAGATGTGGCACAATATCGTAATGGGTCGTTAATTCTTCAATAAGCTTTTAATATCTAAGATAACTCGTAACAGATGTAAAAACGGCAAGATTAGTTTATTTTAGTCATTTTTATAATGTAATGTCGTATGGTCTACCGTTGTGGGGTACGGCTGCCGACATTGATACAATATTTGTGCTACAAAAAGAGCTTTTATCTACAACCTTAGACCACGTGACTCTCTTAAAGAACAGTTCAAAGAAATAAATTTGTTTTTTTGTAATGTAATTTTTGTCGTTCATAAGTGCTTTTTGTAAGCCTAATTTAAATAAATGAATTTTGACTTTAACTTATCATACCCGGAATATTAGGCTCTCTCCAAGCGGATACGAAAACTCGTTCGCAGAGAATTCTACTATTTCAATACAAGGTTAATTAAGGACCTTATTAAGGAGAACAGGGGGCCCAAAGTTTTCCAAAAACCACTTGGAGGAGCATTCTGGTGAAGCTTAATATAGCAGATGGCCAACTACTCACATTACGCCAACAGATCCTGGAAGAGGTTGAGAAATTCTATGGATTTGTCGAGCGCTCATCAGTACAGACCGAAGACAGCGAAGATCTACGTGCCCTACTAAGGCACCATTGTACGTAGGATATGCCGGATGTTGACGTTAGCGAAATTAGTGCAGCACTGAAGCAACTGAGAAATGAAAGGGCCCCGTGGGATGACGGTATTACGACAGAACTCCTAAACACCGGTGGACAACCCATCCTTAGGACATTAGGTGAGCTCTTTTAATGCCGTCATCTACCTGGGAACTACACTGGAAGCGTGGTCCACAAGCGTTCTTAAGAAGGGTGATAAAGCTCTCTTGAAGAATTATAGACCGGTAGCGTTTCTGATAAGCGTCGGTGGCGTCCTTCTCCAGATTGTCCAAGAATAAGTTTACTTGGGCTAAAACTTGACCGGCACAATTTCGGAAGGGAAGCTAGTAGGAGGATTCATTTGGGCTGGCGGCATCAGGCAAGTTACATCAGATCTTCACGTCGACGATTCCGCAACGCTTAAGGACAAAAGTCTTTGAGAAATACGTCCTACCCATACCAACATACGCAGATGAGACATGGACACTGACTGCGGATTGGTTCAGAAATTCAAAGTTACTCAACGAGCGATGGAGCGTGCTATGTTGGGAGACTCTTATACATAAAATCAGAAATGATGTTATCCGCAAAAGAACTAAAATTACCGGCATAGTTCGCCAGATTAGCGAACTGAAGTGGCAGTGGGTAATGATGTCGCAGAACCGATGGCCGTTGGAGCAGACGAGTTCTGGAGCGGAGACCGCGTCTTGGCAAGCGTAACGTAGGACGCCCTCCGGCCCGATGGACCGACAACTTGCGAAAAGTCGCTGGTGGAGTCTGGATGAGAAAAACGGAGGACCGGAATATCTGGCGCAAAATGAGACCAATGTCCAACAGTGGACTGCGATAGGTTGAATAGAGAGGGAAAAGGTTTAATCACCTTTCTTGAAGAAGAACACCACCACGCCATTGCTCCTCACCTTTGGTGTCGCACCATCACCGATTCCGGAATTAAAAAGCTTCTGAAGGGTCTTAAGCACTGGCGTGCCCCCTACTTTCAAAAGCTCTGCGGTATATCCGTCGTAGCGGGGGTCTAATAACGCTTAAGCTGTTTCATAACCATCCTAACCTCGGCAAAAAAGCAATGTCATTAAAAAGTTACAATTTATCAATTATTGGTATTGATATTAATCAATTAAGTTCTATAATGAAATAAGACTACTCGCCTCAGCTTTTTCGAAGTCACACTGGATGAAAAAGGCGTTTTATTTCCAATTTATTTTGTATATTTTCTTAAAAAACGTGGTCGCTTGATGCAAGTAAAAGGAGCTTAATTGTTTATTTTTATTTTTTTTCAATTGTAGCTGTCCATCATGAAAATGATATAGCTTTAAAGCAGCTAAGTTGGCATCAATTAACAAAGAGAAATAACTACGTAACTTTGAAATAATACACTGCTGCCCTGTATAGAGATCGACGAGAGAGTTTTCGTATACAGCGTCATTCCTCAGATCGCAGCTGCACCCGCCTGCTGACCGTGATCTGCGGGCGCCTATTTAGAACTATGCAAAAAAATGTAATGGTTCAGTAACATGCCTTACTCCGCGCTCCGGTTATCAGTCGTATTTCTATGGCCATGCACTTGTACTATTATTTATTCCGCGGGCAAGTAAGGTAAATGATGAGTGGTCCATTAGTCGGTTTGCCGCCCCCTGACCGTGCCGCCCGGGGCACGTGCCCCCGTCTGCCCCCCCCCTAGATCCGGCCCTGGGTAGCATGTAACATTCCATTGCTAAAACTGGTTGGAGAATCTTATATTTATCAGTTAAGAAGTAAACAAAGCTATAGATGTCAAAGTGGGCAATTTTAATCCGAACTATAAATTTCAGGAAATTTCAAATAAAGTTTTTTGTTACTTATCTACTTTTATAACAAGTGTATACCGACGTGGCAATGTATCCTTCGATATTTAGATTTTAAAATCAAGGCTGCAATCACAATAGGTTAAAGTAATCCTTAAAATTATTAACCAGGTTGGTTGATCTACATCCGTTACAGGATATATTTTGCAAAAAGCTGTGGTTCCCTCTATTTTTTACAAAGCCCCTAAAATACGTTTGACACCGCGGCAGCTTTTATCTTAAATTAAAATCAGCACATTTGTTACAAAGTCATAATACTGGGGATTTTTTGTTGAGTAGTAAGAATGCATACTTACGGCTTTTATGTCCGTGGTTTATTGCAATACATAATTTGGATTTGTAACATAAAGATGCGCTAACTAGATTAAGACATCAGGAACTCCATATAGTAATTTTAAACAATGCACAAGGTAACATAGGAATTAAATATACCGTCTAGCCCTGATGAACGAAGAATTGAACAACCATATTACAGTATCTCCCGAGTATTAAACGCTACGCGCTAGTGGTGACACACTGACACCCTCGCATTACAACTATGGAATAAAGTTACCTATTTTACAATAGTTTTGAAAGACTTCAACGAAAGAAATTGTAGTGATTGTGAATAAAATTTGAACTATGTGGTGACGCAGTTACTTGTTTTGTAGAAAACGTGGAACTATTTATATAACGTTTTTCGTGAAGTCCCTGCCAAGGATAGTTTAATTTACCTGTTAAGGTAAATATACCTAATCTAAATATATACGAAATATACATAATCTTTATGTTATTATATAAACGGGACATTCAATTCGCTCACCTCATGATAAGTGATAATATGCCTAACCTTGACTGATGCAGTGTTCGCTGATCCGCGAAGTCGTTAACTACTATGACGACAATACTTCACCTAACTATTAAAACATTTGAACATCAAAAATATAACTTGATTGTTAAAAAAAGCGGTTCTAATAATAATTGTAGTTTTTTGAATAAGCTAGTATTCTATTCAATATGATTTTTATATTCAGATCTTCTCTATAACTTATAGTCGCATGATTTGTATGCAGTGAGTGTACCAAGTTAGTGTTAGTTAATATTCAGACTATGTTCCTGGTTTAAAGCGAACTAAATGGTGTTCCCGAGCTACTGGAGATTTATAATGTGCTTTTTACTAAAGATTGATACGTATGCTATTACTTATCGAAGGCGTCTGGCGGTATGGGGTTAGTAAGTATTGATAAGTTACTGAATAAATTTGGTGGCAACTATTATACATACTACATGCAACGTAAGACAGGTTACGTGACTTTTGATGCAGGTTGATACCGACCGGTAGGAGAATAAGTTATTAGTGTAAAAATCAAGTGACAACCTTTTCATTCTTTCTTTGGCTTTAGTTTCGAATGGAGTTTGAAAAGCACCAAATAAAAGCAGGTTATAACTTTAGCAAAGAGTTCACTGAGGGTTTAGGTTACATTTCCGGTTAGGATATGATGATTTTCCGTGTTATTCTTAGATTTGGTTTTTTTTAAGGAGAAACACTTGCCATAAGTACCTAATAATATATCAGGAGTTCATGTATCTCTTTAATATAATTTCGCTTCGTTTTCATGTAAAAATTACTTGCATGACCGTCACTCTTCTACGAGTATAAAGAAGTTAACTGTAAGCACTTAAATTGATACTTTGATCCGTTTGTATACTCACAGATAATTGTACAACCTTTTTTTATTTTAACAACTAGAGGTAACGCTGCATATTGCCAGCATTATGTTGATGAACTTCACTGCAGACTACATCAATCCGGATAGTCGATCCGGATTGATGTAGTCTGCAGTGAAGTGAACCAATGGTCACGTCCCTAGGTAAGATGCTGCATTTCAATGTTTATAAATAAAAATATAATCGAAATGTGCATTTATATAGGAAAAGTAACTCCAGTACTTTTTCTTTTGATCGCTTCTGTTTCAGCACCATTTTACTACACAAGCCATGTTTTTTCAGTTTATTCAAGAAGTTAATTCCAAAATTCAAGAAGTTAATTCCTAAATTCAAAAAGTTAATGTAACGTCAAATGTTTTATTATTTGTTGCTTTTCATACAAAAAAAACTGGCCGAGTTTCAATGCACTTTTGTTGTCAGTGAAACTCCGTCTGTATTTTTATAAGTCCATAGACAAACATTGTCATGGAAGAGCATTGTGAGTTCTGTAATGTAAGAATCAGAAACTGGAATCGATGGCATTCAGAATAGTACGAGTACCTTTATAGGAACTGTATGGACTTAATTCTTATATTATTTACCACTTTTATTTCTTTTAGTCTAGACATTAAAGAATCCTAATACAATATCTTGAGTCAGGGAGGACGGTTAAAGATAACAACAGCAAAAATATTGGCATCAAAAACTATTAATATGGCCTAAACACAAAGGTATACCTTTGGCTTTCAAAGTTTATTACAAGTTATATGGTTCAAGCTATATTTTTTTATCTTTAACGAGTAACTAACGAACCTGGTATTTTCGTGGTTATTATTTTTAAATTGAGCAACGTAAGCCCCGGGGACATTTTAGATCCCATTTACCACGGAACGAATTGAATATTTAGTACTGTGTATATTTTATATTCCTCCGATACTGTAGCAGATTACAAAGTTAATTTATATTTTGCACAAATCTCACGCGCGTTCGTGAAAATATGTCTAAATGCGACCTAAATACATTTTATGTGTGGATTAAATATGTGCTTAATGTGTATACAACTGTAGTCGATTTTAAAGGCTAAGTTCTAACATTTCGCAAGGGTCGTTTCGTAGGTATCAAGGAAAGTTGTTAAGAGTAGGCTTGTGTTTTTAAAAATGTAGCTACACATAAGTCATTATTGTGATGTATGTATATATATGTACATACATTATGAACCTACAAAATACATGTTTGTAATGCATCGCCATATATATTTTTTTGTTTTGTTACGCCACTCAAGGGAAAATATGTAATTAAATCCCACTATTACTAGGAGAGCCTACTTTTGTAGTTATTTTCTACGCAGTAACTTAACAATAATAAAGATATTCCAAATGGCAATTATCAAATATTTAACCCTGAGAAAGGATGGCCACATTTTTTTGTAGTTGCCTTTTTTCGTGTAGTTACGACCAGGTGACCTAAAGTGACGTTAAGTTTTGTTGAAACGTAATATGAGTTCTGGAATGGATACCGCTTATTGGCAAGCATGGCGTGGTGTAGGAGATCCTCTGACTTTATAGACTGCCAACTTGAGAAACCTTGCTAATGAAGTCCAGATCTGGTACGAAATGCTTCCTCATTACCACCAGGGACACATATGTATGATGACCAATCTGGTGTAATGGGTGTATTGTCGGCTATTACACCAAGGATTCTGGCTCAATCCCCGGGCAGTACACATCTGTGCATGCCATGCAATCTATAATCAAAACTAGTTATTTTGTGCTTTGAGTAATTCTTTAGGCGCAAAGTAAAAAAATGAGATCATTTATGTTCAGCATTAGAGTCGTCAGGTTATAATATGGTATACATACAATGAAGTTTGCACATATGTACTAAAATAACAATAAAAATGTTAGTCTTAAAACAATTGAGACGCGTAAGAGCATTAATCAAACGTAATGGTCGTCCGAACCTTTCTTGCCTCTAATTAATTTACTTCACTCATGACTCCATGCGGAAACTATTTATATGTAGTGCTTTAGGTGAATAGTAATTTTATTATTGTTATTAACTTAGATTTCATTGACACCGCTAAAAGAGCTTTCTCGTTCTTTTGTCTAGATAGCATCTGTTATGATGCCTCCGTGGTCTAGTGGACACAGTGTACCGCTGCGCGACCCGGAAACGTCACTTTGAGTGTTTATCCCAAGTTTGGTTACCTAATTGTTCGAATTCGGAATTATCTTTCTTTTCGAATTTATTGTTTGAGAAGTAAGATGATTCGGGCCTTTGGACACGTTAAGCCGTCGGTCCCGGCTACAATCTTAGGATGGTAGTCGATTAAAGTCACCAATCCACACTGCACCCGCGCGGTGAGTTACGGCCCAATCTTCCCCTAAGTATGCTGTGCGGGAAGGTCTGTGCCCTGCACTGGGCTGTTAAAGGCTGATGATGATAAAAATGTTACCTCATATTGATTGAAAATTTCTGAGTATTTGTTTTGTTTGATTCAGATTTGCGGAGCAGAAGGATCCTTAGTCGGTTAATACTGCCTTTCGTGATTTGAAAAATCTAAAAGGCAAAATGAGAATTTAGCTAATTTTCTGATTGTGCCTTATTGATAAGGCCACAGACTTGTCTGGTGAAGTTGTGGAGGCCAATAGTTAGAAGTCCTTCCAAACAAAAAAACGTATCACTATAGGTACCATGAGTTACAATTCGGATGGTGGCTAGTGCAGTGCAATTGAGATTCGTGCTGAAACCTTTTTAAGTCCATTGGCTTACTAATAAGATCTCTTCTTTTGGATTTCGGACGGTCTTTGCAGTTGGATCGGTAGTTTTTCAAATGGCCAAAGCATACAAGTAATTGTTGACGGTTCTTGCTTTGAAATTGGAACTATCAATGCTGGTGTTCCACAAGGTTCGGTGCTAAATATTAAATTACAGGGCCATCAATGTGGTTATAGTATGGTTAATGAAAGATTATTCAATCGTAAATTGATATCTCTGAGTCTTAATGGTTTCAGTTACTTGGGTACATAATCCATTAGAATACTTATGCCTTAAGCTATCGTAGTCTGAAGGGACGACCAATTAAAGAGAACTTTAATGATGGTGTAACCAAGTTTCTATTGGTCCAAATTAACGACTAAAAGTTACGTTACGACAGTTGGGTTAAATAAAACGATTCATTTACAACTTCTTACATATTAAAGTAATGTCCCGTTATTCACTATACATATAACTAAGTTGCTACATGTTTGAAGTGAAGTTTAAGTTTTTTATAGGTTGTAGAGACTAAAGAAAAAAGGCATTCGCAATGCCTTTGGAATCGCAAATGGGCTTGATAATATTTTTGATTACCTAACCGAAAACTGAATGTTTCAATTTTTAAATTGACCTGTGCATCAACCGATCACGTTTACGCCATTGGAGCTGTACTTACAAAATCTTATATATTTTTAATAAACGCTTACATCCAGCACTAAAACTTGAATTTAAGGCGTGGTAAAACACTTGGTAAAAATTATTGAAGTATGCTCTATGTATATACTTGTAATAGATAAATTTAACAAATAAATTACCAGTACGATACCATTGTTGCTAATACGTGAATTAAATTATGCATTATTTTTAATATAAAATAATATAAATTAATTTTTACTTAATTCTTCCTCATACTTTTGATGTAAATAAAATTTATGATTTGATTTGGCATTAGTAGATTGAAATTTTGATTAATATACTTAGCACGATGTCTTTCCTTTGTTTTTGTGGGTATTGTTAAGGATATCGTATTCTAAAACGTGCTAGTTTAGCACGTTTTTGTGCACGGGATAAGTAACGATCTATGAAAGGCGCCAGAAAACACCTCAATGAGGAAACCGTTCCTAAATATTATTGTTGTCTTCGACCATATTCCCAGGTCATAAAGTTTAAAATTTTACTGCTCTTTTTTCATATATCCAATTAAGGATAAAGAAAGTTTCAAAAGATCGAAGATCGATGAAAGGTGCCCTAATTGAAATATAATTGGATATATTCGTAACGAACTGTAATGAAAATGGCACGAGGCTGTAACTGAAAATCAGCGGTTTCTTCAGTAAACCATTTTGCTGAGGTATAGCCTTTTTGTACTGTTGCGACACGCACATTATCGACGTATATTTTTTTTTGTATCGGTTTTTTTAGAAAGAAAGAAATCAAAGAAAATTGCGTTATCTTGATATTGTAATGTTTCAGTGTACAAATAATTTTTCTAATTTGCAGAAATCACAATTTATCAATCGCTAACGTAAAGTGTAGTAAGATCGTAGGCATATTAAAAATAGTGTGAAAACTGTCTGGCTTGACTGGGTACTTCATGTAACGGGTAGTACCCATGTTCTTAAATTGCGCGTTTGATTGCGATGGAAATGAATTAAAGGTATCCTATCCTTCTTATTCCATTTGGTTTGTATATTGATCATTTAGTTAAGTTAGCCGAAGGTTGAGGTAAGCGAAGTTATATATACCAAATAAAGTCCCTGAAGTAGCAAAATATAATACTATAGTTGTTCATGTTTGTGTACCTTTGTCATAAAGATGATTATTAAAGTTGCTGAAACCTTGAGGGCTAGATAGTTCTTCGTTTAAATAAAAAATTAAAAGCATGATTAATTTCAATTATAGAAATTTTCTACACTTCGAAGAACCCAAGAGGCGCTGAGCTGATATATTAACCGTTATCGTTTTACTGCTTATTTTAAACTATTATTGTTACATTTCGCCAAAAATTGCGGCAATCTAATTTCCGTCGGTCGTTTGAAACTTGCATCTCTTATAATTATTTTAATGAATAATATGGTGTTGTTTTTAAATGACTTTGTATAGTTTATACTTGACAGCTTACAATATGCTGCAGGACCGTTTCGACGCGAATGGATTGAAAATAACAGTAATACAAGAAATCATATCTCATTGATTTTAATGACTTGTTGACTGACAACAACTACACTTCAACAACACTTTTTTATTAATAAAGTGTTAATAATTAATGGTAAATATTATCTGAAAGAACATTGTGTAATTCAACGGATACAAAATTTTTGTATTAGAAACATGTGTAGTTACAGTTAGTCCGCGTTCGAAATTGCAATGCAAGCTTTTAATCTACAAAGTTAGCATAATATGCTGCAGCTTGTTACGCAAAATGTCGTCGTACCTGGTCGCTGAAGTTTCAAATTGTTCGTTGAAAACAGGTAATAAATTTGAAATAGCATTGAATGCTTAACTAAGGATGGTATAAGTTATATTTTTATGATATGACCTTTTAAGTTATATGAATTACTGGTTACATAAATTTATATCTAGCTAATCACAAAGAGATTTGTATAGAGTCGTCTACATTGATGCTCCAATCTGACCTATCGATTCTGCGAATATTTGGCTAATATTTCATATTATAGTAATAGATACCATGACTTCATAGTTTTATGTTATGTTTGCAAATATTCGATGAATGCCGATGATGATGATCGCCAAAAATACCGGTGATGATGTGTTACATTCGGCATCATTGCTATTTTTTTATCCTCTATAGCACACATTTGACGCCATCTCACATGATAGTAAGTGATATGCGGCCGGGGATGGATCATGCCTGCCTAGAAACAGCCTATTTACTCTTGCATTGAAGACTGTCAGTTGTAATGATCGGAACACATAAGGAGGCAAAGAGTTCCATTCATTTGCGGTGCGCATTAATAACGAGGCATAGCGCACTGTGCGGATGGTGTGTAATGCCCTACCACGTAAGGATGGAATGCTTGCCTCCGTCTGTATCCTGATGTTGAAAGGATACAAGACGGGCTGTGGAATTAACTCGTTAATTATTAACTAACTCGACTTCAATACGGATTGTGTCATTAATTTATACTTTTAAGTTGCTACATGTTTGAAGTGAAGTTGAGTTTTTATAGGTTGTAGAGACTAAAGAAAAAAGGCATTCGCAATGCCTTTGGAATCGCAAATGGCTTGATAATATTTTTGATTACCTAACCGAAAACTGAATGTTTCAATTTTTAATTTGACCTGTGCATCAACCGATCACGTTACGCCATTGGAGTGTACTTACAAAATCTTATATATTTTTAATAAACGCTACATCCAGCACTAAAACTTGAATTTAAGGCGTGGTAAAATACACGTGGTAAAAATTATTGAAGTATGCTCTATGTATATACTTCTAATAGATAAATTTAACAAATAAATTACCAGTACGATACCATTGTTGCTAATACGTGAATAAATTATGCATTATTTAATATAAAATAATATCAATTAATTTTTACTTAATTCTTCCTCATACTTTTGATGAATAAAATTTATGATTTGATTGGCATTAGTAGATTGAATTTTGATTAATAAACTTAGCACGATGTCTTTCCTTTGTTTTTGGGCGTATTGTTAAGGATATCGTATTCTAAAAACGTGCTAAACGGCGTGGGCATGTTCAATAGAACATGCCCACGCCGTTTAGCACGTTTTTGTGCACGGGATAAGTAACGCTCTATGAAAGGCGCCAGAAAACACCTCAATAGAGGAAACCGTTCCTAAAATTATTATTGTTGTCTTCGACCATATTCCCAGGTTATAAAGTTTAAAATTTTACTGCTCTTTTTTCATATTTCCAATTAAGAAATAAAGAAAGTTTCAAAAAGATCGAAGATCGATGAAAGTGGCCCTAATTGAAAAATATAATTGGATATATTCGTAACGAACTGTAAATGAAAATGGCACCGAGGCTGTAACTGAAAATCAGCGGTTTCCTTCAGTAAACCATTTTGCTGAGGTATAGCCTTTTTGTACTGTTGTGACACGCACATTATCGACATATATTTTTTGTTTCGTATCGTTTTTTTAGTATTTTTTTGATCGTATTGCATACCTTCTATTTATGTTTTTCATATTGTGTTTTATTGTAATTAATTGCGTTATCTTGATATTGTAATGAAATTGTGTGTGTGTTTCAGTGTACAAATATTTTTTCTAATTTGCAGAAATCACAATTTTATCAATCGCTAACGTAAAGTGTAGTAAGATCGTAAACATATTAAAAATAGTGTAAAAACTGTCTCGCTTGACTGGGTACTTCATGTAACGGGTAGTACCCATGTTCTTAAATTGCGAGTTTTGAATTGCGATGGAAAATGAAATTAAAGGTATCCTATCCTTCTTATTCCATTTGGTTTGTATATTGATCATTTTGTTAAGTTAGCCGAAGGTTGAGGTAAGCGAAGTTTATATATACCAAATAATATGTCCCTGTAGTAGCAAAATATAATACTATAGTTGTTCATGTTTGTGTACCTTTGTCATAAAGATGATTATTAAAAGGTGCTGAAACCTTGAGGGCAAGATAGTTCTTCGTTTAAACAAAAAATTAAAAGCATGAATATATTTCAATTATCGAAATCTCTACACTTCGAAGAACCCAAGAGGCGCTGAGCTGATATATTAACCGTTATCGTTTTACTGCTTACATTTTCTAACTAATTATTGTTACATTTACGCCAAAAAATTGCGGCAATCTAATTTCCGTCGGTCGTTTAAAACTTGCACCTCATAATTATTTTTGTAAAGAATAATATGGGTGTTGTATTTTTTAAATGTACTTTTGTATTAGTTTTTATACTTTGACAGCTCGTGACAATATGCTGCAGGACCGTTTTCGACCGCGAATGGATTGAAAATAACAGTAATACAAGAATCATATCTCATTGATTTTAATGACTTGTTGACTGACAACAACTACACTTCAACAACACTTTTTTATATAAAGTGTTAATAATTAATGGTAAATATTATCTGAAAGAACATTGTGTAATTCAACGGATACAAAATTTGTTGTATTAGAAACATGTGTAGTTACAGTTAGTCCGCTGGTCGAAATTGCAATGCAAGCTTTTAATCTACAAAGTTAGCAATAATATGCTTGCAGCTTGTTAGCGCAAAATGTCGGTCGGTACCTGGTCGCTGAAGTTTCAAATTGTTCGTTGAAAACAGGGTAATAAATTTGAAATAGCATTGAATGCTTAACTAAGGATGGTATATCAGTTATATTTTTATGATATGACCTTTAAGTTATATGAATTACTGGTTACATAAATTTATATCTAGCTAATCACAAAGAGATTTGGGTATAGAGTCGTCTACATTGATGCTCCAATCTGACCTATCGATTCTGCGAATATTTGGCTAATAATTCATATTATAATAGTAATAGTAATACCATGACTTCATAGTTTTATGTTATGTTTGCAAATATTCGATGAATGCCGATGATGATGATCGCCAAAAATACCGGTACTAGAGTGTTACATTTGGCCATCATTGCTATTTTTTTTATCCTCTATAGGCACACATTTGACCGCCATCTCACATGATAGTAAGTGATGATGCGGCCGGGGATGGATCATGCCTGCCTAGAAACAGCCTATTTACTCTTGCATTGAAGACTGTCAGGTTGTAATGATCGGGGAACACATAAGGAGGCAAAGAGTTCCATTCATTTGCGGTGCGCATTAATAACGAGGCATCATAGCGCACTGTGCGGATGTGTGTAATGCCTACCACGTAAGGATGGAACGCTTGCCTCCGTCTTGTATCCTGATGTTGAAAAGGATACAAGACGGGCTGGTGGAATTAACTCGTTAATTAATTAACTAACTCGACTTCAATACGGATTGGTGTCATTAATTTATACTTTTAAGTTAAGCAAATGTTTCTGTGTAAGAAATTATTTTTTCTCTGAGACAACTATGACTTTTGTTTAAAATTAATATCTTCAGTATGAAGTTTAAAAGGAAACGACTAAACACTCACGTTAGGTGATTTATATTTTATTCAATCCACCAATACAACTATGAATTATAAATTCATACACCTCCATATTATATTAAACTTAAATTATTGTATCGATGCTAAATACAATAAATGAACTAACTACTATAACAAAATAAAACAAGTCACATCTTAACATTTATCTTAATTTATTAAATCTAACAGAAAAAACAAATGTCAAAAGCACTGCAGAACGCACACTTAATTTAGATAATCATTTACAGTGTACTTTATCTAACCACAAAGAACCAATCCCTGTGGCTACGTATTAAAGATAATAATGAGTATATTATCCTTGGTATTCGCATTACCTATGCTACTTAATAATTAACAGACGTTACGTAACAGAAGTTTATAGCAATACAATTATTCAAAGGCCCATAATAATAAGTAATTCCAGAACGAGACTCAAGCGTTGATCTCTATTAAATAGAGTAAGAAAAGGATGCTGCTATTTATCGTTTATAACGCTATCCCTTTCTGGTTTCAGAATACGGGCCTACGAGTATTTTAGCCGACAACATTAACATACTTCATGATTACATTAATATTCCTAGGCAAAACACACCAATCAGCTGAATTTAATGTC
Source organism: Leucinodes orbonalis (assembly GCA_019425675.1). Lineage (NCBI taxonomy): Eukaryota > Metazoa > Arthropoda > Insecta > Lepidoptera > Crambidae > Leucinodes > Leucinodes orbonalis. The sequence goes on along the minus strand of PQWD01009027.1, from coordinate 172,869 downwards.
ACATACATAACGATTGTTCGTTATACACGCAGTAGTACAGTGTATGTTACAGTTAATAGTCATCAAAACCCTTATTAACTAAGAGGCTTGTCGCTTCGCAGGCCGCTGCCGCGGTATGCTCGTTTCGATCGCACGGCTCGCGTGTTTTTAGAGTCAGAGTTCGAACCTAACTAACATGGATATACACATATGATTAATAAGAAAACAGTGAATCTTTTTAATTGTTTAGTATTATAAACATATTGTATATTACATTACATTGTATATTATTGTAGAGCGTCGGTGGCTCAGTGGTGTGGACTGTCGCCTTCCTACCGGGAGGGCTGAGGTTGAAATCCCGACACGTACCAATGTATTTTCAAATTTTCGAAAAATATATGTACCGTATCCGACGCTCTTACGGTGAAGGAAAACATCGTGAGGAAACCTTCATGCACGCCTGCGAAGAGATTCGAAGGTTGTGTGTGAAGTCGTCCAATCCGCACTGGGCCCGCGTGGACGACTAAGGCCTAATCACCCTATACGGGTAGGCTCGTGCCCCTCGGTGGGGACGTTTAATGAGCTGATGATGATGATATCACAAAGTTATTTTACTAATTATTTTGAAATTTATAATAATATTGTCAAAAGACCAAAAATATAAGGTTTATTAATCTGTAAGGTCTATAAGTATAATTCCTCTTAATTTAACTCATTTATAGCGTTTATGTTACATCTAACTGCTTACCTTTTGCTATTAAATTACCTTAATGAGGAAGTAACAAAGTGATTATAGATCCGAGATAAGAATAAGCCGCTAAGAGCTCCCACGGGCACGCTTGTTACCATCGTAACAAGCGTAGACGATGGTCTATAGTTGAATATTCAACTTTGAATTTATTTAAAGGAAAACGTTCGATAAACATAAATGTAAAAAGTTATTCCAATAGATTTTCATCGGTTTATGCTACAAATTTGTTTTGAAATAACATCATTGTGATGGTATAGGTACTTTAATTTTTTTTATCAAATATTAAAACCAGTTACTTTTTTCCAACGTTAATCTATGTAAATATTGCTTGTCATTACTATATAATATGAAAATATAAATACAGTAAAATATTCATGTAAACTACCAACGAAAGCTATCTCCACGTCTTACATAAAAATAACAAGCTGCAACTTACTAAAATTAATAAAATCAAATTACATAAAATACAAATTAATACCGTTTTATGCTTACTAGAATATTTACTTGAATTCACAATGTCGTTAATTATGTGTCACTGTGATAGTTAACATTACACATGTTCCGCTCGTTATGTATTCAAGTCCTTCTGAGTCTTTCATTTGGTAAGAAATGTCTTACTAAGCCATTGCGGTCACAGAACAAATCTTTTTATTACATGAGAATGTCCAGCAGTTCATATGATGGTTTATTTGGAATAAAAATTTTCATGTTATATTAATGTGTTGGATTCATTTTATACTGAGTATATATGAAAATGTGCGTGCGGATTTTTTCGAGTCGTTAATTTATTAATAATTTTTTCTAAGAGACGACCTGAGCCCATGTTCCACTTATTTTAAAATGTGCCATTTCTGAAGAATTCTAAAAGATTGGTGCATTTCAAAATAAGTGGAATTCCCAACCCAGATCGCTCACTTAACGATCGAGCGAATGACCGATGGAATGGTGAAGCTAACCAATGTATACCATATTTACAACTACATTGAGATTCAAAGGGCGCATCATAAAGCGCAATGAGAGAACGAGCTACTTAGTTACTACGAGTTAAACTCCCCATGTTTAACCCACCATTTACTTTGAAAGGGTCCCCATTAATATTCTTCAAAATACTTTTTAGTAACACATACTCTAAAAGTGTTTCGCTTTGTTCCTCACATCTTATTTACAGCTAAAGGGGTCACCTTTATGACGCAGAAATTTGGCTCAGAATACACATCAGCCTTCTTAGCAGGGTCCCAGCCAAAGTCATATCTTTGAGCACTCCTTATACTTTGTTACAAAGTCTAATAAGTACGATACTGTATTTTTATTTACAGCCGTGGAGGGTACATAACATAACCGTAAAGAGCGGTTAATAATGGTGCTGCCGCCACTGGAGTTGTTGATGCTGCACACGTAGCTCTTGGTTGCTGGGTGCAAGCGGCCACATCTTGAGCGAGGACCCACGCCATTCTCCTCAACAGGTTCCAGCTGAACTTGAACACGACCTCCCGGCGTGTGCGACGCACATTATAAACGCGTCTCTTGCGCTGGGAAAAAAACAAAACCAGTTAAATAAGAAGTAATTTTAACTGATATGTTACGTCTTTACATAATAAGCTGTAATAATAGAATAAGAGCGTCGGTGGCTCAATAGTGGTAGAGGGCAACAGCCCTTCTATCGGGAGGGCTGAGGTTCAAATCCCGCCACGTACCAATGTCTTTTGAATTTTCGAAATTATATGTACATTATCCGACGCTCTTACGGTGAAGGAAAACATCGTGAGGAAACCTGCGCACAACTGCGAAGATATTCTAAGGTGCGTGAAGTCGTCCACCCGCACTGGGCCCGCGTGGACGACTAAGGCCTAATCACCTATACGGGTAGGCTCGTGCCCCTCGGTGGGGACGTTTAATGAGCTAATGATGAATAATAGGATTGCCTGATAAAGAATTGTACAGGAAATTGAGATGTAACAGAGTACAACAAAAAAACACAGTATAAAATTATGTACGTACACATAATCATTAACAATTTTAAATATATTATTGTGTTTTGCATAGTTCAAGGAAGCTAATCTTGCTGTTTGAAAACAGGTATTAATTCCTTTGTAGGCTATATATGAATATATATTAGGATGTTAAAAAAAAACAATGTGGCTAGAATTACACACAATATATTGTCCTTATAAATATTCATACATATGTATTTACAAAAACTATACTAACACATAGACTTATAAAAAATACCAGACAGACAATATAACATGTGTACCCGAAATGTCAGCTGCTGTCTATTTTGAATGAATTTAGGGTTACCAGGCTACTATACCTTTATTTTCCTAAAATAAAACATTAAATACATATTTTAATAAATATTTATCTTTTAAATTTAATAAATCCATGTACATAAAAGCTAGAAACAAATAACGAACTGAAGGTTTAATCTAAAATTGATGAACAATTTTGGAGTCCCATTATTTCCACTAAAACTTACAACGAGTTATTCTTTAATACATATTTTACCTTTTGAGAAAGTGAATGCTTAGCAACACGTCGATATCCTCTTTTAGTTAAATAAATGTCTCTCTTAGAAAATAACGCTTTGTTTGTTTGGCATCCATGCCATTTCATTATTATTTCTATCTATTTATTTCTCCGTATTGTGTTGTTTTAGGAAATCTAGTATAGACATAGCAAAATAAATGATTTCCTAAATAAGGTATGTAATAAGTTTAATAAAAATTATAATTTCCCATATTTTGGGTAATTTCCTGAAGTATAAGATAGCAACACAGCACTTTTGACAAACGAATTTCTGATATTTTTGTATTTCGATTTAAATGTTTTAAACTAAAAATCTGTTATTGAATTATTCATCACCTATGAAAAAATTCCTGGATTTTTCTTTTACGTCACTGCGCTTTGCGTGCCTGCTGCACATAAGACCGGTTTGGCCCAACATTTTTTCGTCTTTCTTGGTCCCTACTATATAATAAAATCAATTTGGTTCTGTCTATTTATTCTCTGCCCACACTACAATGCAAGAAGAAGTATCAGAATGGTTGCAAACACTAACCTATGATGAAACAGAAAGCCTTTTTTGATAAAAACTTAAGGTGATGTTTCCGACTTTCTAAATTGAATCTATATTATATCTATAAGCACGAACTGAACACGTATTCACGACACTCAAACACATACCTACTATTAATTTCTACATACATAATATACTTGTATATACCTTATTTATGCACATGGCTTAATTAAATGTATAGCTATTCATGTTGTATTAAACCCTAGAGGCGAGGGCCTGGCAATCCGTAAGACAGGTTTCTACCTAGTACAGATGCCAGTCTCTCACTTTATAGCTGATTTATATTATTGTCATTGTCAAATATTGTTAAACATAGAATGTAAGCTGTTTTGTGAAAGAAAATAATGGATTTTATTATTATTATTATGTTTTCGAAATCCTTAAGATTCACGGGCCAATAGTGGCCGGTCCTTTGGAAGGCATGTGTGGGGCCGAAGCCAACAGCACAGAGGCCTTTTTCGAATGTTTAATCTTTGTAAGTGTTACACGTGGCGGATGCCATCCCAGAATGCACAATATGATACAACCCATGATGACCCCCACCAGGTGTAAAGACTATTGTAATATATGGAAACTACGATACTGGGCTATGGAATTGGGTTTTGTGGACTGAATATCTGGGCTATGGGGAGACTATGGACGCCTGTCATTAAACTAGTCTCACAGTAAATAGAGACAGGCGGTGACTCGCCGCGGCTAGATGGGCCCCTAATGGTCGCCTGCAGTGGGGCGACAGAGGGGCAACATGGGCGCTCGCGGCTAGGGGCGTCGAGAGGTGCGGCACCGATTTCACCATCCGAGTAACTACGCAAGTCACTCGGAGCGGGTTCCTCGCTATTACGCCATAGACACTTCCACCCCGAGCATATAGCTCTAGCGACTCACTCCCGACGGCCAATGAAGGCAAGCGGAGGTGGAGATCTGGTCCTCATGGGGTCCACTTCGCCCACCACGGTAAGACGAAGGCGAAGACCAGAGAGTTCCCCGGAGCACGGGACCGAGGTGCGCGCCACACCACCAAGCTCGCCACAAGCTGCCGGACGGTGACTGATTGCACGATGATACTAGCATAAAGCTAATACCACCAGCGGGCGATGGGGTCGTCACATCCCTACGCGCTTATATTATTATTATGTTTTCGAAATCCTTAAGATTCACGGGCCAAATAGTGGCCGGTCCTTTGGAAGCATTGGGGGGCCGAAGCCAACAGCACAGAGGCCTTTTTTCGAATGTTTAATCTTTGTAAGTGTTACACGTGGCGGATGCATCACAGAATGCACAATATGACACAACCCATGATGGCCCCCCCAGGTGTAAAGACTATTGTAATATATGGAAACTACGATACTGGGCTATGGAATTGGTTTGATGGACTGAATATCTGGGCTATGGAGTAGACTACGGACGCCTGTCATTAAACTAGTCTCACAGTAAAATAGAGACAGGCGGTGACTCGCCGCCTAGATGGGCCCCCTAATGGTCGCCTGCAGTGGGCGACAGAGGGCAACAGGCGCTCGCGCTAGGGTGTCGAGAGTGGGCACCGATTCACCATCGCGAGTAACTACGCAGGTCACTCGAGCGGTTTCCTCGCTATTACGCCATTAGACACTTCCACCCCCGAGCAATAGCTCTACGACTCACTCCGACGGCCAATGAAGGCAGCGGGAGGTTGGGGATCTGGTCCTCATGGGGTCCACTTCGCCCACCAACGGAGACGAAGGCGAAGACCAGAACTTCCCCGGAGCACGGGACCGAGGCGCGCCACAACCATCAGCTCGCCACAAGCTGCCCGACGGAACTGATTGCACCGATGGTACTAGCATAAAGCTAATACACCAGCGGGCGATGGGGTCTCACGTCCCTACGCCTTATTATTATTATTATATATTATACACAATTCACAACACAAGCCATCTTTTGTTATTCTAACATATGTTGACAGATGCACGTCAAGTCTTAATATTTGACGTTTCCATACAAAATCCGGCCATATTTTCACACTTTTTTGTTAGCGAGACTACGTCCGTATTTTTATACGTCCATGACTATACATATGTTTATCGGTTTTCTAGTGAAGGCTACAGCTAGTTGCTAAATGACACTAGGGAATGTTAGTGGATATTTTTTATGATTATTTTTATTTAATTACCGTGACAAAGATATTTTTATTTAAAACGTTTGTTGAAAATACGTATGGCATGGTGCTAATATAGCAGAGGAGAAAGACGAGGAATATTATTGATATTAAAGTAAACACTTTCTTATAAAGGTACGTCAAATATTGTGTTTCGCTAACAAGAATAGTAGAATTACATTTAAAAATTATATTAATGGGTACTACATCCCTAATCTCTCAAGACCCATTCCATACTTAATACAATAGGTACAAACACGGTTACTGTAGGCTAGCCATGAGAGATATTGTACGGTTTACCGCAAATTACCTTAGCAGTAACCTAATTACAACGATATTTGTAAGTCGCTGCATTGGCAATTTGTACTCACACTTGCATTTCATATTCAATAAATCAGTCTAATTACGTCAAGCATCGGACTCGGTTGTATCATTTCTTATCAGCATCCCTTATCATATTTTCATATTATCAGCTATCATCCTATCATATCTATCATCTAGACTAATCGGACCTGTCCTACATACAAATCACACAGTTGTTTAGGTGGAAAGTATCTGCGGATTTCGGAAATTATGTCAAGCTTCCTCGACACAATTTTGGCCCTGTATTCTATATAATCACCAAAGTTAAGTTTTGACGAAAGGACCATACCAAGGAGACTACATTTTTGAGAGATCACTACAAGCACATTCCGAAAAGTGGTTGCCAGGTTAAACGGGCTCCTCTCAGCAGAGTAGAGTAATAAGTCAGACGAGTAGCCTTGACGGCTACTCGTCTGACTTATTATTTCGCTTGATCGATCCCTCAGAAAGTCTGATATCCATGTCAGATTCTTTTTCCTTTTGTCATATTTAACTAAACAAACCTAATTACAGCGGAAAATTACTTTGTTTTACGTACCTATATACCTAGTAAAGTTTCACGTTGTTTGAATTAGTTACGAAGTTTCCTAAAGTCGATACATCCAATTGATTGATCATAGTTTGTAACAAAGATAAAAAAATAGAAAAAGCCACTGCAAGTTTTGCTTGCCGATAAGGGATTCCTTCAATATTTCAAAATGGCCCACGCCATTTGTTTCTGAAATATGCCAAATTGATCTTGGTAAAACTTCTTGTCTATGGAAGTCGCAAATAGATTTCAACTAAGACACTCAATTCGACTTATAAATCTTACATGTAAACTTGTGTCTGGTCATAAAACTTGTGGTGTATTTAGTTGTGTAAATTTACTAAACAATACCTTCTACATTTATTTAAAACAAACTAATGGCGTTATTTTGCACCAAAGATCTCTCTCTATCTCTTTAACCTTTTACAGTCACACACAGTACTACAAGACAATAGATCTACCCCATTTTGCGCCAGATAGCACTGTCCTCCGCTTCCCTCATCCAACCTTTACCAGCGACATTTTGAAGTCATCAATCCATTGGGCTGGAGAGCGTTCCTTCGCTACGATACATATACCAAAATAATCGCAGTTGCTTACGTTAGTCCCCCAATCAATGGCCTGCAACAGGAGTACAGACAGTATAATATAGACGAGATAGTTAGTAACTAGTTTCATATTTTTATTAATTAATGTCATAAAATAATTTAATCAAAAAGTAAATGAAAAAAATAAGGTTTCATTGAATTGATTCATCTAAAAATAATATACCTTTATGATGATGGCATGTCACTGCAGAGTTCAGTTACTTTTTAACACTGGCTAGAGTCACCAGAGGCAGCTCACTCAAAAGCGCTAATCAAAGCCTATTCGAAGAAGCAAAACTCTGAACTGCTACAGCTCAGTAAACCCAAGGTCAGGGTCCTTGTAAGGGCACTGATTGGACACTGCAAGCTGAAAGTCACCTTTACAAAATGAAGCTAAGTGACTCGGAAACTTGCAGATTCTGCGCGGAAGAGAGAGAGACACCAATGCCCTACTCTGCAATTGTGGTCCTCTACAATGGAAGCGGAACACCCATTTGGGTAATTATTATCTATGCCCAAGTGACATCAAATCTATAAAGTTGGGCAGGGTCCTGAACTTTCTAAAAAGTACCCAACTTTTGTGACTCGCTTCTTTCTCAAGAGAGGAGCGAGTCACAAAAGATCTTCTAGGTCGAAGTGACTACAGGTCTGTATAAGCCTGAATAGCCCTCAAAACCTAAATAATAAAAATAATACTTTTTAACAAAAGAACAAGTACTTCGGTTAAGGAAAACTATAGCGTAGGTAGATACTTAAAAAGTAGAAAACATTTTCACCTCTAGTAGCAGTAGTCCGGTTGCCGGACTATTGCAACTTTTAGCTGCAATAGTTCGGTTCGAACTGATTACAGTTAGTAGTAACAGTTCAGTTAATAAACTTTATACGTTATTATATTTCCTCGCTTACATGTTTTTTCCGCATGTATTCGTATATCTTTTATATAATTGTGATTTAGTTAATATCTCACTTTACGTGTACCTAATTCTAAAAACATAAACATTATATAACTGAATATTATATTCATTGCCTCTGTGGTCTAATGGGCAATCGATGCGTAACGCTAAGGTCGTAAGATTTAATCCCGCGGGGAAGTCAGATATCTGATGGCGACAGACATGTGGAATTGGTCTTAGGAAATGTGAAATTATATTCATTAATTATATTTAAAACTTTTACAGGAATATCTTTTGTCGCAAAAGTAGCTCCATATTTTAAAATTGTTGTCCATGTTATATTGCTTCATTTTGTCATCTATTTTATTTAAGATTGATAAGTGTTCAAACGAGAGAACAAGTTTATCTATCCAACTCTTAGTAGATTGTCATTTAACTTATGACAATCTATTAAGATGTCTTTTTCTCATTTGACTTTATCTTTAAAAAAAAAACATGAAAAATTTGCGTTACAAGAAATACCTTTGGTAACATTTTCCTGAGCTGGACGTTGTTTTAATTTTATTTCCATTTCGATTTATTCCGGAACAATTCAAAAAGGAACAGAAAATATTGTTACAAAACAAACTTTGAATAATAATAATACAGCAAAATGTTAAAAAAATGTTATGGTAACATTGAATAAAAATGATGCAACATTATTCGTTATCTTTAAAATAACTCTAACATGGTAATACATTTAAAAGTTAACCAGTTTTGAGCTAGAGTAGGCTTTTTATTTAAAGTTTGTGAGAATAATGTTCGAAGTCACCTGCGTAAACAAAGTTTACTAATTTTAGTAGCCCGATAAAATCCACTGCTGGACCACTTCAATGGTGGTGAAGGGTTTTGCCATGATCTCTGTGCTTAGCAGTGGGGTTGAAATTAATTGTACCTATAAACGGTTACGTTAAATGAGATTATCCTGACTTTACGATATTTGTTAACCACACTGGGGAAAAGCGGACGAAGTGACCTACCATCCGGTTGCCTTGAGTGTTCAAGTCACAATCCCTAAGTATATCACGTTACTTTCAAAACTCAACTTTCTGATAATGATCTGAAAGTTAAGTTGAGTCAAATGTGACCACGGAGCAATTTACCAGCATCTACATTTTGATTTGTCCGTCTATATGACTATCGTGGCAGTTAATCATCTTGAAAGCTACCTTACCTTACGTATGGATATTAAAGAAAACCAAATACAAGATTGTTTGCTGCATTCTAAAGAAAGATTGCCTAACAATAAAGCAAAAAAGGCGCAAAATTTCAATTTATTGTTTGCTGACACTTGAAGAGTTGCAGCTTGTTTTTCAAAGGCTTTGTTCTATTTGTGGATTAAGGGATCAAAAATCTTAAAAGGACTTTGTCAGTGGATATGATTTTCAACTCTACCTTATCTAATCTACGTTAGGTCTAACGGAACTTATATCTTTGAATATTATAGCGGTCCATCCTTTAATACTAAACTTAAAATCTGAAGAAGAAGAAACAGCAAATTAACTTATAATAAGGTTGTAAAACACAACCAACTATAAAACACACTGTTAAAAGAATCTCTAATAAGAAGTGTTTTGTTTATCGAAATTCATCCTTCACTTATATTAACGACCCATTTGGTTGAGAGGTCGACTGCACCACCAAGGGTTCCTGGTTCGACCCCGGGCAGGACAAACATTTGTGTGCATGAACATGTCTGTTTGTAATGGTCTGGGTGTTGTCTATGTATAATATATATATGTATTTACAAAAAAATATGTAATTATGTTTGTTCGTTGTTTAGTACCCATAATACAGGCTTCACGCTTAACTTGGTGCTAGATAGCGCTGTGTGAATGTCAGTGGATATTTATTTATTAAACAAAAATATTATTGAACTTTTGAAATAATTGATTAATGCTCCTTTCAAGTCCTCAAGGATCATAAAGAATTATTATTTAAATTCATAATTGAAGGCAAAATCTCACATTTTTGGTAAGGGGTTTACCATAAACATGTATTTTATTATAATTTACGATGAGACCCTGAGTCTACAAATGGACCGTTAGAGATAACCGGTTATAATAAAGCGTGCCTTGGTCTTAAATTCAGTTCTTAATAAGGTATTTCACCTTCTGAACCTTACAATAAGCCTTGCCTTTAACTATTTTTATTGACACAGAGGCAGGGATAACATCCCTGAAAAATCCCTATTCAAATAAAAGTAGGGGTTCATAACTGACATTAAAGAATGTGCTAAATTTCATAGAAACAAAATGTGCACAGTAATAAATTGTTTTCACAGCACGCCGCGAGCTCAAAATATGTCGTAAATCACAATGTGCACGCGTTGCTTGCAAAAAGTATATTTCGCTAGGACATTACGTTACTATAGCTTAGACAACTTAAAATGCTCACTCTGACTTATTTATTTAATTTTAACGTTATACCAGTAAGGTTTCATTCACACATTAAGTATTATAAAACAACCATATTTATTTTAACTAACACCAAACTTCATCAAAAGAACACAATCGCTCGAAGACGAGGAGCTTTTGCAAATCGTGCAATCAGGAGCCAGTTGCTGAAGCACACCACCAACAACTAGTTCAAATCAAGACCATCACTAGAAAGTTGAGAGCTGCACCCTTTTAACATGTTCCTGAGGCCTCCGCCAGCTTCTCTTCTCATTCTGGAATATGTTTAAGCTATGTCGAACATACTGCAGCCATCAGGGCTACTTACACCGACAGCACACTGCGGTATACGTTCACATGTGTACATAGTAAACATTTATATTAAAACCATGCATTTTGCCAATAAACTAGATCTAGAACGTCCATGTAGTCTGTTGAGGCGTTGTCTTGCGACCAACGCTTCCCGCCAGTACGAGCTGGATTAACTTGCTGCTCGTACACTTACTTTGTATTCAAATTTATTTATAAGGGATAATATAACCTTATCTTACTTAAGTACTCAAGGGCTACTTCGTATGCAGCCCTTAAGCTTAGCCCGGCGTGAGTAAGGTGAGAAATTGCTAAATAAGGTAAGATAGGGATGTAACATACGGCTGAGTAAAGCTCAGCCCTCGGTGTGTCGGTGCCTGTGCTTCGTCAAGTTTTTGTGATTCTAATGGATAATAGTAGTGCTTAATCTATAGGTTCTCATATTTTAAACAACATTTTTAATGAAATATCTCTGTGTTTGTATTGTTTGTGATATTAAATCACAAATAATACAAACACAGAGATCAAACCTTCTAGGCTGAAAACTTTGCAATTTATGTTTAATGGAACAACAAACAATTGTTTTGCTGAAGTTCCAAAACTACAAATTGTTAGGGCAAACAATAATTTTAAGCACTAGTATTTATAAAGCTAAACTTACTCTCTTACCTGAAATCGAATTGGATATAAATTATCCAATTCGATTTGTTAAGCTTTAAATTTTACTTAACGACAAGAATCTTACGGATTTTTTTAAGTAAATTCTTTTGTAATTTGTTTGCATGTCCCGAGGACAAAGGATAATGTGTCAGAAAAGAAGTAGGTACGCCTTGCAGGTTTTCAAACCACAGCCTTTAGTTTAGTAGGCAGGGTTCCTGACCACTAAAAAGCCCTTTATGTGCCCAAAAATATATAATAAATACAATTAAAAATATATACTAACACATACACAGCAATTTATTAAGCAAAAATTTGACTGCATGATGTCGGTATTTGTGATAATAGATACACATTGGTTTTTACATTGGGTACATTATTTGAATAGTTCTTCATAAAAAAAACCTGAAAATGTATTATTACGTATAGTGATATTTTTCCTAAATGTTCATTATACACATCTGCTTACGAATCATGATATTTTTTTCGTGCGGTTCGTACTAAATACAACATTTCACCTGTTTTGTGTGATAGAAATTATTAATGCTTAGTTTTAAATAAGGGGATTCTTTTTATGAAAAACTTTAATATGTTAGTACTAACAGGTAAAAGCTCAAAAATTTAGTTGGTAAATTGTAGATAATTAATTATATGATGATACACTTTTAGAAACATGGTCAAATGTGTCAATATGAGAAAATCACTACAAAAATTGCTATGATTGCCATACGTACGCCGACGTACTATAGTTGCGTACAAAGTTGGATTTATATACATTTTGAACAAAGCTTTGGGTCCTTAGACAAACCTGCCTTGTCTGCCTGTGGCAGTGGTACAACCTCAACTATCAAAATGTTGGATTATTGAGTTTGAAAGATTTAATAAAACTACTCATACGTTGAGTATAATAAAAACAATGGACCCGCTTTAGCTAGTCTGTTGGACTTTGTCGAAGCTAAATTGAAAATAATGTTTTGAAGGTTGCTTACTATGCTTTCAACATTTTGCTAGACAAGCAGTAAAATTTTGAATAAAACATAATAAGTATGCATGGCTACCGTGCTAACAAGATATACGACACCAGCTGCTCGTAATTATCTAGCCGAGGACAATTTTATTCTGGTTTATGGTACGTCTCTGCTAGAATGTAAATTATGATAGTGCGAGTAGAATTCAAATCTTTTAACGTTTTTTAATGGGAAAGTATTTAGTTGATGATGATGATATCTAAAAACTAAAATTTTAAACCTAACCTATTACTTTTGTTTCTAATATGACGACCGACATGGTTTCTAGTTTGAACAATTTTAAAGATTTAATGATTGAACATATTTGTTTATATTGATCTATTTTTTGTATCTATGTATGTGCCTATTCCGAAAAATAAACAAGTATGTTCATCCGTTGATAAGTACCCGTTTTACAATGATCTTCCTTAAATTGCGACTTGCTAGCGTTGTATTTCTACGGCTATTTATTATTGTAAAAAATATCATTTGACCTTTCCGCGTCTTCGGCCATCGGTTTAACGCACTATGTACTCTGCTCAGTGCCACTTCAACTTGCTAATCCTGTGGACTATGTCGGTGTCCTTCCAGATCTCATGAGTATGGTAACACCTAATATAACTCTTTCTGTAGCACGTTGAGCAATCCTGAGCCTATTTAAAAGGCCCTTAGTGGGCGACCACGTTTCACTTTCATAAGTCATAACTGGCAACACACACTGATAAAAGACTTTCGTCTTTAGACACTGAGATATTTTGGCCGAAAAGACCACCCATAACATCCCGAACGCTGCCCATTCTAATTGGATTCGACGAAAAACCTCCTTATCGAAGTTGGACCTACCCATTTGACAACTTTTCCCAGGTACTATTCAGCTCTGTTTTAGGTATCGAGCATATAGCCCTAATCCTTCATGGATTCTGCCATGGCTACCATATTATCGGCAAATATACCAGTAAGGGAAGTGATGTACTTGTCATGAATTTTGATGCCATATTATTTCCAATCGAGCAGCTTAAACATAGTTATCTTACAACGCAGCTGTGAACAGTTTCGGAGAGAAGTGGTCTACGTTGCTGAACAATTTTCGAAAAACCGACTTGTTCGAGAGGCTTGGTTTAATAATTAGTTTTCCTAAACTTACCAAAAATTGGTTCAAAACTTCTATTAGAATATATGTGGGCTATTTCGTTACTTTCGATCAGAAACTAAATATTCCCGTCACCTCCATGACATGTAGCTAAACGGCGATGCCGTACATGGTCAATAGGGTAAGGTAATGTAGAGACAGAACCTTAGCTCTACATGAGATCTGATATCTTTTTCACAGGGCAAACCTTATGTGGTCGTCTTGGCAACATTTTACATGAAATGGTTTTGATGGGAATTTCTTTTCAAGTAAGTATTATCAAACGAGTATATACAACTTTTAATAAATAGAAGCGACATCAAAACACGTGGTTGTAGTTAGTTTAACTAATGCTGGATGATTGATGTTCCTAGCGAATACTAGTAAAACATAATCCAACTTCAGAACAGACATTAAGCGTTGAATGATATTCTAGTGATTTAAGTGGTAGTTTCTGAAAGCTTGAAGTGTCTTATTGATTATAAAACCTTTGTGATAACATATTACAGGGAATATATTAAGTTACTTGGTCCTTATTATTAACGTTCATATTTTATGATACATTATATTAACGCACATATTATTATAATCTAAGAACACTCAGACCTATAACATAAGTCAGCTTCATTTAGATGCGAAAGAATTAAATATTTTAATATTACGTCCTTACAAATGTCGGCGTTTCGTCCTTTTCATCTTCGGAATTCCAATTTCAAATTCATACAGCTATTTACTCATGCATTTGTGTTTTGAAAACCGTAATTCCTTTGGCTTTGTCTTTTTAGGTATTTTCTTTGCGTCACTCACGTTTAAAAATGTAACAAAATCGTATTATTTTCGAATACGAGTTCCACCGTGGCACTAGTGCTTCAGAAACGTCGCGAAGTATTTATGGTGTCTATGGTGGCGGTGTTTCAAAAGAAAACACAGTTCGTTTTTGGTTCCAATGTTTTCGTTCTGGAAATGTTGACCTGCAGAACAAGCCTCGTGGACGGCCGGAGACCAAAGTTATAAAGAGTTGAAGGCTATAATTGTGGAAATGGATCCACAGCAAACCATGTCTAAGTTTGTTGCAGGCTGGGCTTTTTTTTCGAACTGACTACAACTAAAATTTACACAACGAGACTAAGGCGTCCCAGAGTGGGACTCGAACCTCAGCTTAGGGCGTAGAGAAGCGGCCCGGCACACTCCGGTTACGCGAATAGGGACTGAGCAAACCTACAGGGACACGCAACGATGGTCCCGGAGGCGGAATCTCGGTTGTCGGTTTGTAGAGTGTTGTAATGTTTTAGCTATTTCAACCGTGATAGGGTCGTCTGGATTATAATCTAGCACTTCCTGTGGACGCTGACGTTTGCGCGTGCGAAGTGGATTATTATTATTAGCTGCTGTTGTATAATCATTAGAGGAGACAATGAGGGGGTTTGAATGCGTTACTGCCGAGTCGAAGCATTTTAAATCGAATCATTATCTGTGATGAAAACTGGATCCTGCACGATAATCGAAGATGCTCATCGCAATAGATGAACCTTATCAAACCAAGAAAATCATGTCAAATGCGGAAATTGACAAAAAAAATAGTTTTGACCGTTTGGTGGACTAGCGCCGGTGTCATTCACTACAGCTTTCTTAAAGCTGACCAGACGATTACAGTAGATATCTTTTGTCAGCAAGTAGCAACTGTAAACTATGATGGAAAAGCTAGCTGCTAAACAACCAACCAGTCTCTTTAGGCTACTGCTATTTCAGGGCAAAGCTAGACCACACATTACAGAACAGACAGCTACGAAATCAAAGGAGCTGCAATTGGAATGTCTAAGATATTCACCGTACTCCCCGGACCTTGCTCTAAAGATCACCATTTTTTAACTCTTCAAATGCTTTATTGATTTTGGTCCGGATTGTTTGTTTTTATTTGTATTTTTTTACCCAAAACGCACTGCGTTTTATAGTAAGGATGCTCACTTGATGGTTAGTGATACGCCTGACCATGACAAAGCGGCATTGAAGCATGCCAACAACTGACAGCCAATTATTATTCTCCGTCAATGCCACACTGCGCCCGACACCAAAGACAACAGATGTTAGGTCTATTATACCCGGTTATTTCATTAATGGGATTAAAAGGATCTATGCTTTACCCATGAGTGAATATCTATGCATACTATTGCTATCTAGCGATGGTACATACCTTCATTAAATATATTAAATAAAAAAACCTTTATATGCTAGAAAGTAGCACACGCGTAGACAATAGATTTCCCACCCGTGTTACGCACTACCGCTTATGTTCCTCCCATACAAAACGCCAATTTAAAATTTTATGACCTAATATTAATAAGTCAAGTAAGAGGAATATGAGAAAGCCGCACAAACCTTCTCATCAATGTTATACAGCTCATAAGTCATTATGGTATATGAAATGAGCTAAATTTGCATTGATCTAAAGGTCCGAACGATCTTTTTCATGACTTCAAGTTAAAATTAAAAATGCTTACCAACAAAGTTCTGCATTCCTATTAAAATACGTAAGCTGCTGCGCCCGATCGGTGATGTCCCTGACAGCGCCCTGCAGTTCATCCACGCAGCGAGACCAATCCGGTGACACGCGACCCCAGCAGCCTGGCTCTTTTAAGAACTCTACAGACAAATAAAATTTAATTATTTTTCAAAAGTCATGCAAGTAGTTAAATTATTGTCAAGTTTTAAGTATGAGAGAGTCTGGTTTGAACAGAGTCACACAGCAGACTCACAAATAACCGGCTTGAAACAACTGCATTGGTGGTTAAGTCTTGTTGAGAGAATTACTAAAAGTCCAAAAATGTTTACCCCTCCAAGTTGTACATTCATTACTACACCGAACCCAGAATCTTTATTGTATTAGCTAACTTCTCAAATCTTACACCAAATATTTATAAAAATATATTATCATAGCGTGTGATAGTAAACGAGTAGTATGCTCGTACTGGAAAGGGACCTGCGAATTGTTTTTAAAATTTGTTTCATGAAAACATTTTTGAAGTCACTACTCGCCAGGTATTTCAAAAAGATATTTCTCAAAATATTTTGACGGAACAGATTCCTAGTTTTGTGCGTGGCTCAAAGTAACGACAAGATACTGCAGAGTATTCCCAAACATCTAGTTAGTAGATTTAGAGGAAATTTAAAGTTTTAGTCAGAGAGATCTTAGTGATGTAAACAATGAGGCTACAACTCTATCTTTAAGTCACATGATCAAACTGATTGATACCTACGGCCCATCTTTGCATACGGTCAAAAGGAAGCTGGTACTGAGGTAAAGAGACCGATAAAACTGGGAACATTTCCAAAACTAATTTTTGTTATCAATAAAATTATTATCAGCTCATTATAACGTCCGCACCGAGGGGCAAAGGTCTACCCGTATAGGGTGTATAGGCTAAGTCATCCACGCCGGCCCAGAGCGGATTGGTCGACTTCACGCACAACCTTTGAATTTCTTCGTAGGCATAGCGAGTAAACCTGTATGGTTTTCTCACGATGTTTTCCTTCACTGTAAGAGCGTCGGAACATATATCATTTGATCCAGCACCTATAGATGAAGGTAACAGTCCACCACTGATGCTCACATATCTATATAATCGAAAACATCTAGGTTAATGTGAAAAGACGAGTATTCAAATGATAGAACTGCGTGGGTCGTCATCGTGTCCAACTTTGATAACTTGAATTTGTTAAATACTTTTTACCCTATATTACCATTAAATAAACGTACATTCGACACGATTATTTAGCACAACCGTTTTATTGTCCTTGGTGACAACGACTATAAATTACAATAAAGTCAGAAAACAAAGGCTAGCTGTAGTATAATCTTCCCTTACATTTGCGAGGGTTTATGATAGATTGCGAGCGTGTCACAATTCCGCAATGTCACCCGTTTAATTTGACTTTTATATGGATATGTGCCACACATTTTTGCCGTGCATTGCTTGGTAAAAATATGAGAAGATTAGTAAGCAATACGTGAAAAACGTGATCTTAATAATGAAAGTCCTACTTCTGGAATAGCAAAACACAAAACCATAACTTGTCCGTGTTAAGTGCACGTTCATTGTTCTCGTAATTTCTAATCACTACCAGTAAAACCTATAAGGTTGATGTTTTTTTAAATATAATGTGTATTTTTGAATTTCCTTTAATACATTTCGTTTGTTAAAGATAAATAATGTTCATCATATATGGGATCTGAGATATGAAATTATTAATATATAGAAATAAGTGATTATACGAATTGAAGAGAAAAATAAATATCGATCATTTAAGTTCAAATGCACTCTGCTATTATTATGTAAAAATATGCAATTCTATTTGAATTCCGGATTGCAGCTGCCGTCTCCAGTAACCCACCACCCACATATAAAAATTATGTAAAAGTGATGTAGTAGGTAATATAGATTCCAAGATAAAGCTCACCAAGGATTTTACTGATATTTGATTGTTGATGTCCCATATTATCATTAGGAGCGTATTATTTGTAATGATGTTATTAGATGTATTTCCTTGTATTTATTCGCATTTTTTTACTCAATTAATCAGCCTATAACATTTAATTGCATACAGCATTGCTGTGGGTACATTGGACTGAAATTCATCTCATGGATTCAATGCGAAAGAGTTTTAACGACAACTCAACTAATAGATGTGATAGGAAAATGTCTAACGTGTTAACAATAACTCGGATAAATTTTATTTTACGTCAGCCAATAATCGACAATTGCAATATTTGTTTGAATTTCGGCGATACACTATTACTCTTATTTTACACATGCACATTATGTTGTCACTCACAAATATATTGTGCATCTGTAAATCATTTAAATACCTATATTATGACAGAAATTTTAGCGTGATGTGTATGGTAAATTTTGCAATGTCAGATCCAAAGTCTCGGTCGTTATTACTTTATATGTATATGTATTAGTACATATATAAAAAAACAAAGTATAAATATAAAAATAAAATACAATAAATTATGTAGTAAGGTATAACACCTACCTCTTCTTAGCGCAGTTTCATTTGTACACAGAAAACGCATGAGAGCGGCGTGGCGCGATCTGCTGTTGGACCAGTTTTGTCCATCAGTGGGTAGGCAGCGTTTGATCCATGTGTCCATACACGTCATGCCGGTTTGGTATGCCCTGTTGATAATAATAATAATATAAATCGGACAAAAAATACCTACATATAAAAAACTCTACTTATAGTAGTGTGAGTTGGATAAATCTGATCTGAAGTAACGAAACAGCCAAGCCATACATATTTTGAAGTCAGGGTTGGTAGAGATAGGCTGTGTACATTCAGGAGCTTGGCTCTACATGAGATCTGATACCTTTTGCACAGGGTAAACCTTATGTATGGTGGTCTTGGAAACGTTTTACATGAAATGTTTTTGGTAAGATGTCAGTTCTTATTGTAAGTTACTAGTGGTTACTAGGCAGTATTTTAAGTGTTTATTTTTTTCTTTGGTAATTATTAATAGGTTTTAGTTACTATTCACAGTCCATGTAAACTTTCATGTCCTTACCTCATTAATAAAATTGGTAAAAGCATCATATTAATTTCAACCCCCCATTTTAGGGGATGGGAGGCGAAAGTTATGGGCACAGCGTATTAGCGTTCATGATCATGTTAAGTCTGCCTTGTTATTGTAGAGATAGGATAATGTAAAGAGAAAAACAAAAACATTAAACCAACACAATGGGAAAAGCGGCCTTATCGCTACGGTTAAAAAAAATAGAAAAGAAGCAAGGTAGTGGGCAAGAAAAATAGTAAAATAAATTGATAATATATTAACACTTTTATTTTAAACAGATGTTCGTATAGATTATTAATATGTGGCGGCAATCTATTTCATAAAATCGTAGCCTAGTAAATGACTCTGAAGTACAGTACAGACATTATTGAGTTTGGACCTTAAATCAAACAGTGGTTAAGAAATTGGAAACAAGTTTTCAGATAGGAAGGGGATCGAGAGTAACGACGAGACGTGACTTACAAAAGGTAGCTGGTGGAGGCTGGATGAGGAAAGCGAAAGACCGGGATATCTGACGGAAAATGGAGGAGACCTATGTCCCGATAGCCTCAAGAGAGAGAGAGAGAGATGTTTTTTTTAACAATTATATTGTAAAGAAACAAAATATAAGTTTTTCAACATTTAATTGCAAATAAGTTGATTTGCTTTATAAATAATAACATTTACTTCTTTCTTAACACAATTATCTTTTGCCTTTACACCAAACTGACGGTACAAATTATGATTGTGCATTATTATTTAACGTTGTTGTTGCTTATTAGGCATTCGACTAAAGATTTTATCGATGAATGGACTCATTTTGCAGCCCTTTGTTACGAATTGAATAGGAATCTGATTTTGGGGTAGCATTTGTGTCGTTCCGTTCGAATGGTCGATTGTTTAGGTTCTCGCAACGGACATCGCAATATATATCACAACTACTGCAATGCATAAGTGCTTGCTATTGAGAGGTTTATGAAACAATGTTGTTTATTTTTGCAACACTTTAAGCATTGCTACAAAATATGACACATTCTGGGCCATATAAGTATGGCACAGATTGTGAGAGTATTCCCCTTGTATTACTAAAAATTGAGGTAAATTTACTAGTGACTATTACCATGATAACCATTTTATACATTTAAGACATACAATAAACTGTTGGACTCAAGTTTCATTGGCCAATATTTTTTTGTTTCGGAATATCATCGGCGAAGCTGGTCCATGAACAATGAACTGTTAACATCTCAAATTCAATTTTAAGCGCTGTGTCAATAATAACACACTTTTTTTTATGATATCAGTATTAATATGCTAAAAATGAGTAAAATTTATATTCTATTTATGTTGAAAAAGACTCAAGACTAACAATTCAAATAAATATTTGAATTTGTTAGAAGCTATTTTCATTGCCCTATTTATGAATTCCATTGATAATGACATTTATTTCTTATTTACCTGTAACCGTACTTTGTATTTAAAAAATCTCTTCAATGTTAAATATGTAAGTCTTATTTGTAAAGAATTTAAGAAAATATTGGTGAATTCAATATTATTAAGATGTCTTAAATGAAGGCGAAATTGGATCCGATAATTTGATGTGTGTTTGATACGGCAAATAACTTTCTTTATTCAAGAGAAAAAAACTCATTAATATTTCTGATAAAGAGTCTAAAATACTAGCAAAATGAACATCTAAATGCAAATAATAAATTATATTGGTACTTGTCAGCTGAAATTGAAAACATGCCAATCCCAGTTCCGGAGGCAATTTTTTGAAAGGAATGTCTTTGCCAAAAGCAAAAATATGTTCTGCTAGAAGTGGAATTCCTTATTCACCTGTATACAGTTAAGCAATTTGGACTTATGAATAAACGAGCCATTGTTAGGAATAATGATATTAGACATCACAATAGCTACGTCTTATTGAGATCTACGGTGACATTGTCAAAGTTCAAATGGTAATTTCAAGTGTCAAATTTATTTAGTATTGAATACAATGTTTGTGTTATCTGATTAATGATATGAACAAAATGTATCATTACGTTCACAAATTTACTAGATTATCTACCTACTAACTATGAGGTACCTACTTTATAAGGGTCTTTGTCATATCACGCGGGTTTGCGTCCGCACGCAGGTGGTGCCCACATCGCGCAAACGTTATTTGTACTACAGTATTTTCTTTGACACAAACATAACTCAACTATTAAAATGAAATGAAATGATATTGATAATATATTTAGTTAGATAATAAAATAACATGAATTATTATATTTATTTCTCATATTTATTATTACGTCTCAATTGTTGTTGTGAATAAAGTTTCTGTTAAGCTTAACAGAAACTTTATTCACAACAATGGACTAAAAAGTTTTTGATTTTACCAACATCAGTACCTATACTGAATCCATACAAATATTATAAATGTGAAAGTATCTCTGTTTGTCTGTTTGGTACGCTTTCACGCCTAAACAGCTGAACGGATTTTCAGATCAGGAATCAGACTATATCTCATAAAAATAATAATTTCATAAATGATTTTTTTTTTCCAATTTTGGAATCCCCATTTTGGAAACATATCAGATCCATATTTTTTCCAATTTTGGTTTTCCAATTTTGGAAACATATTAGATCTATTCATAGAAAAAAGTGAGATCTGCAAAATAACTTGACTTAAATAAATATAAAACTCTATGATATCGATGACTAGGAGATTTTTATTATAATTACTTAATTCACATTCAACTTTTCATACACCGCGTCGTTAGGAAAAATATTGTTAATTGACGCATTGCTCACTTAGACTTAGTTTGACACTTGTTCACACATGAAGCTTTAAATTAAATTTTGGTTTATTTTTTTACTGTTGTTCATAGCTTCAGCTTCAGCAAACCATTTCATTGTATAAGTCTAAGTTATTGTTTGCAAGCATAGTGACTAACTGATAAGATCTGTTAGAGCAGACATGAAGATCGCATGACAATTATTGTTAAACGGTTGTCATATTTTTCAACCTACTGGGTATTATTTTAGATTTAGATACTGGACTAGAAAAAAACGAATCCAAAAAGCAAAAGTAATTTAAATTAAAAATTTGCCCAGTGCGAGTTGGACTCGCCTGTGTAAGGTATCACAGCAGCAAGTAACATAAAATAAAATATTTTTATTTACTTAGGCACCTACTTCGGCTTTCTTATGAGAAAATAGAGGTTCACCGATTATGACGTATAAAAACTACTGACCAAATAGAAATTTTTGATAAAAAAATATTTTTTTCCGTATTTTCCGTAGACAGGTTCCGTATTTTTGCCATTTGGCTATGAACCCTTAAAATAGATAAAAAAGGTTGAATTAACACGTCAAAAATACGTTCTATGTGAAAACACTGTACTATTGAAAATTCTTGTCTCAATTGGGATCAGCTTTTTGGGTAAAGGATACCGTGCTCCTTTTCTTTCCACTTATATTGATCAAATATCACGATTAATTTGACATCTACAATTTTATTACTACCTTCGGCTCTTTGTACTGTTTATAAGAACTTTTCCAAATACTTTTCAGTCACGAGAATTTCAATATAAGAATAAAGGTTTGCAATTTTATTTCTCCCTTCCTCCCCTTTTTGTAGTTATGTAAAATAATATATTATAATTTGACGATCCATGTGTTGCAATGGTAGAGACGTCGGCTGCTAAACCAAGAAATCAATTTCCGGGCAGTACAAACATTTGTGTGCATGATCATGTCTGTTTGTAACGGTCTGGGTGTTTTATATGTATAATATGTATGTATTTACAAAAAAAAAGAATATAAGTATGTTTATCCGTTGTTTAGTACCTATAATACAGGTTTCACGCTTAACTTGGGGCTAGATGGCGCTGTGGGAATGTCAGTGAATATTGATTTATTTAGAATTATCCTTCAGATGTACCGGAAAAATGTAAAATAAAACTAGCGATATAATAATATTACTATAATTGTATTGTCTGTACAGTTGACTTGCAGGTGCATCTGTCTTGAAATGACAATTAATGTAGATTATTATATTCATAACCAATTTCATGAACTTAAATAAAACTATAAAAGATATGATATCTTGAGGAATATTTACACATAAAGGAGGCATTAAGTGTACATGAATCGGAGCAAGTCTTATCAACGCAAACACAGTGTACATGTACACAGAATAGAGTCATATTTTTCAACAAATCAAAAATTTTAAGGACACCAAGAAGAAAGTCTTTACAGTAAAATGTTATTTATACATATATAATACTCACTTGTTGAAGTAAGGGTCAGAGTTAGGTAGTGTAGATTCAGAACAAAATAGTTTTGACAAAATTTTACATGAAATTTTTTGGTGGAATGAAATCTTCGGAAGACAGCCAAAAATATGCTGAACTACTTAATGATGGAAATATTAAACAGACACTTGTCTGATATCAAAAGCAATGTACAGATTGAAAGTATAAATAGTAGGAATACCAGTATCTATATGTATATCTGAACATAGTGGGTTAATAATTCGTAGAAAGACAAAAATAACAGAACAGGTAAAGGAAAACGGAGGGTGTACCTAACCATTCTTGAACATAGATTAAACAGTGCTAAATACTGGGAATAACACCTAAAACTCCAGATAATCATAATTAAAGCATGGACATTAAGAAAACTCAAAAAATATAAAAGTATACAACTCTCACTCTTTTGCTCATCTATGCTATAAGATAAGCATCTATAGAAGTAATGATAATAATAGAAAAAAATATAATAAATAAGGAATTATTAGCAAAATAAGCATGATTGTGTGGAAACGCTATTAAATTAATTTAAGTTGCGTAACCAATTCGTGGAAATGTTTCGTAGTAGAATTATATTCTATAACTAACAAGTCTTGCAAAGAAGATCACCACTTTTGTAACTCCTCACCAAATTTGAAATAAGGTATAATACTTTTGTTGTAGTAGGCAAAATATA
The DNA here is from genome assembly GCA_019425675.1 of Leucinodes orbonalis. Classification (NCBI taxonomy): domain Eukaryota; kingdom Metazoa; phylum Arthropoda; class Insecta; order Lepidoptera; family Crambidae; genus Leucinodes; species Leucinodes orbonalis. The sequence continues at coordinate 148,486 of PQWD01009027.1, read as the reverse complement.
TTGTATTTCCCAGCCTACTGACATCTACGATGCAAATAAGGCTAGGCCTTTGCCGAAAAGTTGTATCAAATGTTTCTTACAAAGCTTATTAACATATATAATGACGCATAAATATTAAAATTTACAAGGAATTCTAAATATTTGCATTTTAAATGTTTGATAGACACGTATTGTTATAAAATTGACGAAACGTTCCACGTGTTGCGATTTATATTAATATTGCTTTATTATAAATTCTCATTACAAAGGAATATATTAATAGTGCCGTAAAATAAAATCCTTTACAAGAACCATCCATTGACAAACGATGGAAGATTACATTTTAATATAGAGATTCAATTACTATGGGTAACTACAATCAATCTACAACACACTACAACTCAACATGTGTTTAAAAATAATAAACAAATTAAATAGGAATAATATACACATACATAAAAAAATAACTTTTATAACCAACCAACAATATGGCACAAGCAAAGCATAGAAATTTAAAAAAAAGGTTTTGATACAATGAAATTAAATAGTAAACTCATGAAATTTCACATTTAAATAATTTACTATTATTTTCATATAACCGATTCTTCAACATTCAACAACAAAAACCCTTCATTTTGATAGACAGACAATTTCCTTTTAGCACAAAACTACACCAGGCATAGGAAACTGTGAACCGACCTGACATTTTTAGAAATTCGTTATGGTTTTATTGTTGTGAAACATTTGATCCATTTTCTTTTATTTTACTTCGTAGTTGAGAACTCTTTATTGTCAATAGCAATAAAATAATAACACCGTATAAAAATTAACCTAAACAATACGAAAAGCCAATGGCGACAACTTAACCGATTCCAGACAACATTAGTTTAAACAACCTCTATCGAAATAATTGAAAGGTATTCTGATTCTTGTATATATTTATTTCCAATAGATTCCAAGCTAAATGGTTTAATAATTTCGCTGTTTATGTTCTTTTTTATTATCACTCGACATGACATCAAATTACTTTGTTCGTCACAGTATTCAGTTAGTTAAAGGACGAGGTTCGTTTACTATGAAAATAATGAACTAATAAAAAAAAGGCAGACAAAATAAACAAAAACGTTTACTTTAAGTAAGGATCTATCTCGCGACTACTGGTGCAAAGTTATTGCCAAAAAGGCTTGTCAAGCCCATTTAATTCTCGACCTAACTAGCCGTACCTATATACCTACTTCACAAGTGGAGTGAAGTATGTCCTAAGTCCAACAGCTCTATGTTTGAAGAGTGGATTGTTTGTAAATTACCTTATAAAAGATAAGGATTAATGATAACTATCCAGTCTCTTTTTAATGTTTTTTAATCTAAGTTATGTCTTACGGTATCCGCAGAAACAGAAAGGATGGTGAACATTTTTAAACAGTTGTCACCACAAGGCTAGTTCACGACGAAAAGTTTTATTTTCAGACTAGATATCTGTCTGCTGAAAAAAATCAGCATATAAAATTATAGGAAATGTTTTATATTACTTACGAGCAATGTAGGTCTAGTTCATCGCGTGTTCTAGGGAGGCCCACTGGTGTTCGAGGTATGAGGTCCACGCAAACCTTCAATTCGTTTGAATCGCAGTTATCGGTCTCGCCGAGCTGCGCCCCTCCACCACCTGTAATTTTAAGGTTACTTGGTTGAAATTTTTTTTTGACATCACATTTTGCTTACAGTCACCTGCTTAATAAAACCTGTATCAGATAAGATATCCATTTCAATCGAATAATTACAGGGCAATGTCGTTTTAAATGAAATACTTGTTATAAGGAACGTATTTATTTCAATAAGGATTAAATATTATCATGTTTATAAAAAAACCTTAGCAAATAATGCACTATACAAGAAGAAATGTAAATATCAAAAGAAAGAAGGAAAGTCCGCGACATAATATGTCTTAAGGTTACTTAATACACATTATGCTGTCTCGGACTTTTTTTTAGAACTTTTAAAGGTGACCAATACTGTCATACATAACTTTCACAAAACTTTAGTTGTTTACGCAGCGTATGAAGCAGTATCTCTAGGTTAAAAAAAAAACCGTTTTTTTTCCTTGCTGCTCCGCTCGTACTATACCTACTTAGTATGACAATATATGTACACACTTATAGCTTTTCCTGATAAATAAGCCATTTAACACTAAGATTTTTCAAATCTGACTAGTACTTAGATCTTGAGATTAGCGCATTCAAATAAATTAATAAAGTAACTCTTCAGTTTTATAATACATAGTAGCATAGATATGGCTCAGGCATCTTTGCCGAACGTTTAACACGTATAATCAAAGCTACTTATCAGTATCAATTGGATTGAAGTTGAAATAGGAGAAGAAAAAGCGTAAATAAGATTTCACAAAACAAAAGGTCTGTTATAACAAACTTCAACAATATTATAGAGAACAGGAAAAAAACGTGTATGTTTAACAAATATTATACTCTTACGATGTTAAACATATTTTAATTTAATAAAATTTAAAAGTTATAATTTTATCAATTTGGCGACGAATGGTAAATCGACATTCCTTATTATTACACACCGTTTATTCAGCAATTGTATAAACTGTTTTTCTGACTGGAAAAATTCGTTATTCAAAAGGTAAATTACATATTCAGCTTCATAGTTTCATTTGATAGGCTCCGTTTGGTATACAGGCAGTCCTCGTACTTACGGCATGTTAGGTTCTCGAAAAACGCGACGTAAATCGAATCGACATAAGTCGAGACATATTTTTTCATATGTTTACATGTAAAACTCAAGGGTTAGGATCCATACGGACCCTAAATTTAAAGATAAAACTGCATTTATAACAAAGGATATTACTTTATTACCAAAAGTAAGTTATTAAATGTATTTTTTTTGGTATTTGTGAGTTATTAATTTAAATATTTATTATAAAACTATAATATGTAATCAAATTGGTAACACTGATAGGCTGCACAAATTTTGTTATTAACATTAAAACTGCTCTCAAAATTAGGAGCCTTAGATATTGACCTTGCGACAAGATTTCCTATGCCGGAAATCGAAACAAATGACGTATGTTTGAGGAATAGTATCAAAACATTGTTCGACGTTACTTGAAACGACATAAATCGAAACGACGTAAGTCGAGGACTACCTGTATATAATAATGGGTAATTATTAATATGTACATTGTACCTATTATACCACTCTCAAGACGTATACGCAATATTATACGTACCTATATAGGTAATTGCTGGACCGTACAGTGTTTCGTAATCCGTAATAATTTAGCATAAAATTTCACTTTCATGAAATTCGCCTAGGCTTCGTATTATCAAACGTCACTCAAAAGAGCTTCATGTTTTGTAACAAATTAAAACAACCGTTTTATATCATTAAAATCAATTATTATAATAAGCAAAATAATTAACTTTCTTTCTTCAAAGTTGAGTCCTTACGCATACTCGTCTGCTAACATGCTAAATTACTTTGAAACTTGGGACTTCAATCATATATTCAAATAATATGATTAATAAGTAAAATGTTACACGAGCTCTCTAGCTTGTTAAGTACAATATTCAATCTAAAGTATCTGCGACCAACGGGCATCCATGGATTCTTTTGATTTAATATATGAGTATTTATGTATGTCTACTTAAAAGCTTTGGAGTCCAGATAGACGGACTACAGTGCGGCTGCTCACTTGTGACGTAAATATGTCACCGTTTCTTGTTATCTCAATGTCACTCAAACCCCCCTACCATTCAACCAGGTACATAACCACAATGATAGATGAGATTTAGATACCAACATTGACGATCTCATAAAGTCCTCCCTTAGCTAAAATAATGAGGATTTGTCTCAGCATTGTAATTAATGGATGTCTATTTTTAGTAATGATTTTCCACAATTAATCCATCAACTTTCACGAACGAAAACAAGTTCTTACAAGAAACAGTAAAGTCCTCCCTTGATGTCGAGTACCCAAAACATTTAACGACCTATTAACTGCTTGCTACAACGTTTACATACGAAAACAATGAACGCACTTGCGAGGATAATTACTCCCATTTATTTATTATGGTACGCAGTTTCAGAGAAAGTACTTATAGTAAGATTTTTTTTCATCTTGGTGGATCCGCAATCAGTCATTGACTATAAGATTTTATGTTGAGTGCAGCCTGCCGTCGAGTATGTATCTTCCAGTGAAGACAACAACTATATTGTCTAAAGGCCCAGAGCCTATCGGAATTGCTCTCATTGGGGTTAAGATTACTTTTTCGTTTTAAGTGCCTGGTTGACCGGATTAGTTACTAGCTTATTGAGGTGTACTAAAAGTCGTGTTGTGTATTTTGCAGCGCTAAGGTGTATTTTATCCTTTCATTGTGTTGATTTTGCATTACTCGTGTTTCTTAGCGTTTTTAATAAACCATGGCTCTCCTGCGACTGTTCTCAAAATAAAATTCTCGTTTCACAATGTTATATACTATAGGTAAATACTTCTGTGAAACAGCTGAAATAGTTTTCATGTACTTAACACGTATGCATAATTAGATATCTGAAAATCAGCTTCTATTTTTAAACCCCTAAATGTTTTGTATTAACCACCACTCACATTTTTTATTTCAACTTTTTTTGAATGTGGCATTTAAAGTCCTTACAACCCTAATGTTAATGTTATTTAAAAAAATAATCATTTCCTTCCAAAGTGACCTTCACAGTGCAGTGTATCACTATGTCTTTACACTCTGGTAGGTATATGAGTGTAAGAATATAGTGAGCGAGCATCTGGTACACACAGTGTATTAATAATATATATTTTTAATTACACTACAAATATTGTTCACGGCAACACAAAGTTTCACGATCTCAATAAATGTATATTAGAATTTTCCCTGCGTGTATAAAACATCAAAATAGGTAAAATACTCGTATGTAGCAAAAATATATATAATTAAGATACTAATTATATTATTACTCGTAAATTAATAAGGCAAGAAAGCTTTATAGAAAATACTTACTTATTTAACCAAGACAGCGTCGTAATAAATAAGAATTGAGTATCCGTGACCCCAAAAAGGTGTTCAAGTGAATTATCTGCAGTAACATCTGAGTTATTACGCCATTATCCTAAATAGCACCCAGAAATGGTGATGAAGCATTTAATACTCTTTAAAATAATTCTTAAACTTTGAAACATTTGTTTCTGCATTTTGCATGAATATGTGATGAAACATAAAAATATCTTGTTATCACTGCTTGAGATGCCTATTTGATCAAATGAATACCTATCTAAAACCATATTAATAAGTATATTTATATAAGTTAAATACCATAGTCATACTCGTAGTAGTGATAATAGAAGTTTAATTCAACCTATTAGATTTGCAGTATAGAATACAAATATTACTTTTAAGCGCCAAAAAACCATTTAATTATGAAATACCATTTTGCAAAAATTGTACACGGTAAACAAAAGTTTGCTTTAGTTGCAAGTTTCGTTACCTGCTTTTTATACCATGTGCGTCCCTAAAGTTCTGTCATTAGAATTATCTCTGACGAGCGTTTGACATAGATGTTTTGCATGCCATAGAGTCATTTTGTACGCAGCGGACTCACGCACATAAATATATAAGCCATCGTTGAACGAAAGCGCTACTGTTTCAGAACGAACTTTATCACAAGCCTTTGGTACTTTTCTCTTAAATTAGTTTCAACCAAATCAAAAGTGAGAATCTCAGGGGTTTGCTCACTTTACTATTTAACAACTTAATCAAGTTCAATGTTAATTCAGCTCATAGAACTTTTCCGAAAGCTTGTTTATTATTTTTTAAATAAAAAAAGAGTGTACCATTACACCAAACTTTTCATATTAGATTAGTTACTGCTGAAAGCGTAAGTTGTTTGACTCTTTATTAAAAAAGTTTGACGGCAAGAGTTCTTGTTGAGTTATTTACCACGAACTATGGTAACACGTAGTTCATAGGCATTGTTATCAACTTTTAAATAACTTCGATGTGCCCTAGGATAAACTAACAAACTATACTTAAAAGATAAATTGTTTCAAAAGGAAGTATCCAGTGTTTACACTGGTAATATACTTTATACAAGTATACACACACATACGAGTAGTACCTACGCACCAGCAGGCATTAAATTCAGCATAATCGTTGCATAAAGCGTTACTGCTATTAGACCAACGACCATTTAGTGCTTTTGATGCCATAGTACTCTCCGTTTCGAACTCATTTCAATTATATTCTTTTAGTGTAGCGCCAACATATGATTTATCAACTATTGCATAACATTATGATATTGGCTCTCAATATGACAGCATCAACAATTTTGTATTCATATTTTTAAACACTCATTTCTGCCAAATGCCATAAAAAATATTTTTCTATCTTTATATAAACATAGTATTCTAACTTTTATGTTTCAGAACATGTTAATGTTTTTACTTTCATATTTTATTTTTCAACGCTTAAGTGGGAGTACAAGAACGCGACGAATCGAAAATCGTTCTTCATGGATTGGGGCGCAGGAATCACAGGGGGCAGATGCTGGTCAACTTCCTCGAAATGGAGGGGTTCTTCTTGAGAGAAGATGGACCTGGCAGAGCCCGAACACTATGACAAGGAACGAGATAGATTTTACTATGGCGGATAAGCGACATATATTTGAAGACGTCTCAGTGGTCAACAGGTTTAAAACCGGTAGTCGCCGATGAAACGAGCGAAGTCGTCCAAACTTTCTCCCGAAACCCTGGATTTCATGAGGCTGAGACGCGAGATGCCATCTGCTGCTGTTGCTTCGCTGGAATATCAGGCTCTCTCCAAGCGGATACGAAAACTCGTTCGCAGGGACCTCCGCTCTTTCGATGCAAGGTTCATTAAGGACCTTATTGAACAGAACAGGGGGCCCAAAGTTTTCCAAAAACCACTTGGGAAGAGCCATCTGGTTAAGCTTAAGATAGCCGATGGGTAATTACTTGCGACTCGCTTACAGATCCTGGAGGAGGTTGAGAAATTCTATGGACGACTGTATTCATCGAGCGCTCATCAGCCACAGACCGAGGACACCGAAGATCCACGTGCCCCACTAAGGCGTCATTATACGCAGGATATTCCGGATGTTGACGTTAGCGAGATTAGTGCAGCCTTGGAGCAACTTAGGAATAGGAGGGCCCCGGGGGATGACGGTATTACGACAGAGCTCCTAAAAACCCGGGTGACAGCCCGTCCTTAGAGCATTAGTCAAGCTCTTTAATGCCGTCATCCACCAAGGAACTACACCAGAGGCGTGGTCCAGAAGCGTCGTCGTTTTGTTCTTCAAGAAGGGTGATAAACCTCTCTTGAAGAATTATAGACCGATAGCGCTTCTGTGCCATATCTATAAGTTGTTTTCCAGAGTTGTAGCGAACCGTCTGGCCATAAGACTTGACGAATTCCAACCACCGGAGCAGACTGGGTTTCGAAAAGGCTACAGCACCGTGGACCACATCCATACTGTTCGGCAGCTTATACAAAGACCAAAGAGTATAACCAGCCGCTGTGTATGGCATTTGAGGACTACGAGAAAGCCTTCGACTCCATCGAAACCTGGACTGTTCTGGAGGCTTTGCAGGGATGCGGTATCGACTGGCGATATATCGAGGTGATGAAGTGTCTCTCCAACGCAGCGACGATGACCGTCCAGATCCAAGACAGCGGAGAATACCCATCCAATTGCGTCGTAGTGTGAGACAGGGGGATGTTATATCCCTGAAACTGTTCACAAACGCATTGGAGGATATCTTCAAGACCCTGGACTGGTCTGAACGAGGCGTCAACGTCAATGGAGAGTATATTTCTCATCTTTGTTTCACTGACGATATCGTCATCGTTGCAGAGTCATCGGAAGAGCTTGCGGAGATGTTGAACAGCCTTAATGAATCTTCCCAACGAGTTGGGCTTGGCATGAATTTGGACAAGGCGAAAGTCATATTCAACAGTTGTGTGTATAATTAGGACGTAATGTGGAGGAGCAATGTTTATATAAATACCCGCAGTTGGAGCAACAACATGACAGTGGAGAAACACGAAGTGAGATCATCATCAAGTACCCTGATTGCAAAAAAAACTATCAAAATATACACGCTGATTTGGTGGAGATAGTGGAGAATTCTGCTCTTCCATATTTTACATACGGAAACACGGTGGTTCAAAGAGTTAGAGCTGGGCATAACATCCACAAAAGACAAACATCGCGAGGGACGCCCAACCTCGTCCCTCACTGAAGAAATCGCAAAAAAATCGAAGACATCATCTGCTAATAAGCAGACCAAAAAGTAATCGTCAGACATTTAGCTGTGGTCACAGGGGTCTTATATGGCAGAATCCAAAACATTTTGACCAGCGAAATGAATATGAAGATCTTCCCGCGTTGAGTATCGAGAATGTTACCGGACGAAATAGAAAAAGCGAGTCGACATTTCAAGAGCAAATCATGCAAAGTCAAGGCTGTCCAAGAATTTGTTGACCATGGACACGGGCCGTGTGCGAGCGGCGGCGGCAGCGGGCGAGCGGCGGCGGCAGCGGGCAGCGGGCGAGCGGCGGCGGCAGCGGGCAGCGCCAACTACAGTGCTGGCGGTGTGGTAGGCCACATCGGCCGGAGAAATGTCGGTTCGCCAATTATAACTGTGATCAATGCAATTAACGTGGACATCTAAAAGTGATGTGTAATCGAGTTAAAGGCAGTGTACGTCTAGGTCGGCAAAGTTACGTCGGTGAGATGGATCTGGAAGACGAGCACTTGTTTAGTTTAGACCTAGCAGCTAAAAGTAACAAACCATTTTTTGTTAATGTAAAAATAGACAGTTACACTATTGAATGTGAGGTACATACCGGTAGTCGCATATCAGCAATAAGTGAAAATTTTTATAATCAAATGTTTGCTCATAAAAATATAATCATGGACAACCTTATGCTACGGTGCTATTCAGGTACTCAAATAGAATCATTGGGATACATAACAGTTGATGTGATGTGACTAGGTGATATATCGGCAGCAAATGTAGCATTATATGTAATTAAATATGATGGCCGACCTCTGCTAGGCAGAGATTGGATTAGGGCATTAAATATTAAACAAATTTAAAAACGAATCATTGTCAATCCTGATTCGCCAGTTAACATCCGAAATTCCCAGAAGTATTTACAAAATACTACATTTAACACACGCGTATCAATAGACGATTTTAACGAGGAGGAGTCGCAGCCGTGTACCGCGATACAACGCACGTTGGTACATTTGTTTATAGAAAAATCAAAAATTGATAGAAGAGACACTGAGGGGCATACCGTCCACAGTCGTGTTTTAGATGATATTTTAAAACTAAAACGAAAGCCATTGCTGGGGCCTGGTGCCCCTGGATACAACTCAGTTAAGAAGTTTTCTGAGCTTATTAAATTATAATGGTAAATTTCTGCGTAAATTACGCAGAAATTTACCATTATAATTTAATACACAGTAGAGTACACTTTTACATCCTTTACACAAGCTTTTAAAAAAAGGTACAAAGTGGTATTGGAACGAGGAGTGTGACAAAGCATTCAGGGAAGCTAAACAGAGTCTATTAGGGGACACAGTGTTAGCTTACTATGAGGCGGGGCGGCCTCTGGTGCTATCGGTGGACAGCAGCACGTACGGGCTGGGGGCCGTGATGGCGCACCGCTACCCCGACGGCAGCGAGCGCCCCGTCAGCTGTGTGTCGCGCACGGGCAATGATGCCGAACGTAACTATAGTCAAATCGACAAAGAAGCGCTTGCGATATTTTATGGTGTATGTATACATCATCCATATCTTTATGGAAGGCAATTTGAATTACGTACTGATCATAAACCATTAGAATATCTTTGGAAAAAAATGGGAATACCACAAACGGCAGCCAGTTGTTTACAACGCTGGGCGCGCGATTATCGGCGTATGATTTTAAAAATTAATTTGTTAACTCGAAGCGAACTGGCCAGCGGACGCGCTATCGCGACTTCCGTTATCTCGGGACGGCGGGCCGGCCGCTCATTCAATGTCTTATATTAATTTAGTGCAGGAATGTATACCGGTGGATTTTCAAAGAAAGGAAAGAAACACACATAAAAATAAATAAAATAAATAAATAATAAAAATTTATTGCTTCTTCACAAGTCACAATTTCAACATGTGGTCCTTATTAGCTACTTACAATACACAATTTATTTTTGTACCTTTATTGTATTGTACATAAAAGCTGTATTAAATTGTATTGTGCATAATTGTTGTATTTGTACATAAAAGCTATTACATTATTCATGCGACCAGTTACAACCGCGTCGAAGTCAAACAGTAAAGAAAATAAAATAAATAAATAAGAGTCGGTGACATACAAACTGCGACCCTTGCAATCCCCAGAAGCCAGCTTGTGAACTCTTATGCTGGGGCCAGACCAACGGGAAATGTCATTAATTGAAGCGTTCACTTCAGGTGTGGCCACCACATAAACGCGATAATTTTCAACATCTTTACAACGCCGTTTGCCGTATGGCGATAATCGACTGTCGGTACATCAAAGAGATTTTCGCGTGGAGAATGCGTTGAAACGGTCACACATGATATGTCAATTAGTGTCGTGATCGCACTAGGGTTGCCTCTTTTTATATTGCATTTAAAGTACATTGGTTATTAGGTATTGCATTTGTTATTAGAAATTTAATTCTTTGCGATACTAAAAACTGGTTTTTATTCCGTAATAAATATTCTATCCTACCGAATACCCATTCGTCAAAAAAACAAAATAAGTTAACATGATATGAGATACGGTGAGTAATAAAATATTTATTTTTGAATATTGTTAGTGTGTGTCGTACCTACCACCAATATAAAAATCGGGCATCATCAAATCAAAATTATGCAAAATAAAATATTTTCGCGTACTCTAATATTCTGTAATTAACAATTTAATTAACTTTAATTTGATGTATTGTACTCTATACTTATAGAGTACAAGTACATTAATATAACGTAAAATATTTTATTATAAAGTACGGGCGGACCCCTGATCTTGCCGTTTTTCTCTTCATCAATAACTAACACGTTAATAATTTCAAGTGTGGCCACCCACTTTTGCACGTTAAATTTATCGCTGTTGTTTGACATTGATGGTGTATGAATGCGGAACTGGTGGAAATGGTGGAACATTAACCATAATAATTAATTAATTGCAGTAAGGAACCTTAGACTTGGCACGTCTTTGTCTTGATTTCATTACTTTTAGAGATAACTCAAGCAGCTCCTCGAGACTTGGCTAGATAGATTTTTTACAGAATGTTTTTGGTGGGATTTTACTTCTTTGTAGAAACTGAAAGGAATATTAGACGACCCATTGGGTGTAATGGTTGAAAGTCGGCTACTACACAAGGGTTCCGGGTTCGATCCCCGGCATACCTACAAATATTTGTGTGCACCAACATGTCTGTTTGTATTTGGTCTAGCGCGCTCGACTTGGCGGGGGCACTACCGTGCCCCCCGATTTTTGACATCGGAATGAAGCGGCCCACCATGTTAAATATATATCGTTTAAGGCGGTATGTCAATCTCTTATAGTTTGGCTGGGCTCTTTTGTTATTTAAGCAGGGTCACCAGGTACTCCAGATCTTCGATTATCCAATTATTTAGTTTTCCCTTTATGTAACCATTAAACCCTGACTCTGTACCAAATTTCAGCTCTGTGAGTTAATGGAAGTACTAGTTCTATTTTGTTATGATTTGTTATCTAAGCAGGGTCACCAGGTACTCCAGGATCTTCGATTTTCGAAAGTTTTCATAGTTTTCCATTTATGTAGCCATTAAACCCTAACTCTGTACAAATTCAGCTTTCTGAGTTAATGGGAAGTACTAGTTCTATTTGATGATCATGAGTGAGTGAGTGTCTGTCGAAAATGCGAAATTTTACTTTCCTTAACGTCGAAACTAAATGACCTACAGACTTGAAATTTTGGATTTAAAGTAAGTTTTATATCTTACTAGATGACGAAAATTTCAGCGCTCTGGTATTATCCAAAGATTCTCAAATCGGGGCCTGAAAATGTGGCGAAATGGATCCTGTAAAGGATGGTAAGGCAGTGTTTGCTTCGCGCTCGACTTGGCGGGGGCACTGCCGTGCCCCCAGATGTATCTAAATCAAACACTCTTTAGGAATTCTTTCGGTAAACTCGGAAGTATTTGTATACGAGATATTGTTTGAGTTGGTTTGTATTCAATATATAATATACAAATAGACAGATAGCTTATATGAAATTCCTGCGTGAACTTTTGTTAAAAAATCTTCGAAGTTCAACAATGTGTTGTAATTAATGAATTATAAATTACTTCACATCGTTGTATAGTAAAATCAGATTCTGACGAAAAAAATTTTCTTTTGTTAGTATATTATTCTGCTTAATTTCTTGAATAGAATTTTAAATTCAAGCCAATCTTTCTAAGAAACTTTGTAATATCACACCATTATTATAAATAAATTAGTAAATAATCCACTGTAAAGGTTTTATTATTCATAATATAACATATGTGTTCGAGATATTTCAAAGCTACAAATAGACTTTACGTATACAAACTAATGACATTCTGTCGACATATTTTTCGTCCAATACTTGTAAAGTTCTGTTCATCAAAACTAAACGGGAAAACCCTTTCAATTCATGAAAGCATTATGAAAGTGGCAACACAATGAAGCGGAACTTTTTACGAAAGTTTTCGCAAGAGAAGTAAAATTTTAACAATAACGGCGGACAGTACTGTAGGAATTCGAAAAAAATATTTAATCAGTTCTTTAGAAAACTAGTTGGTAGACTCAATACTGAGTCGTCTGAGTTGCCACAACAGTGCCAGATGTCATTCCGTGAAATAGGAGTAAAGGTATTGGAGTTAGTGAAATCACCGGGCATTATATAAGACACCTCTATGGTCAGTCGTATCATTTACCACCAAGTGAGCGAAAGAACCCATGCCGTTCACTTAAGGAAAAATTTTCACATAAACCTTACCGCTATCCAAAACGTGGACTAAATGTAGTACTGGGATTAAACTTGGTTTAAGCCATGGACTAAAAAAATCCTTATTACAAAATGAGGTTTAACGCTTAGGTTCGGACTATCTGTGGTGCTAAATTTAAACCCGTGTGACACCTAGTTTAACAGTGGACTAACTTTGTTTTGAGGTTATACTTAGATTTTTTGTAACATTGTATTTAGTTTACGATCATCAATTATGTCGATTTAATGGTTTTTAAGATTAAGGTATATAAGAGACCTCTCGGCGTATTGAATTTGAATTACGTGCAGCGCCATATTAAAGAATTACGAAACGTTTTGCCAAAACAATTGTTGATGTTTTACATGACCATTTCACCAAAGACTCCCATGAATGGCCTTTGATACCCAAATGGGCTCGCCATAAAGTAATTGAATACATGTCAGTTTATCTAGAAATTTAAATATTTGCTTAATTTTCATTACATTCATGATGATGCAGCCGATATAGGTACAACTGATCAGTAAGATATGGAAATAGTGGCAAAAAACGTGTCACTTTAAATGGACAGAAAGGAACTGAAAAAAAAAACAAGAAAATACAACGGTATTGTATTTTTAAAAATGTAAATGGTGCAATTAACTGTGCTCATATCGGAGATGAAAATGTATGCTGATGGTAGTCTGATATTTAATAAAAGAAAAGGATATTACATGAGACTTGTTTATTTTTTCTCTTGCTGATACATCAATATTTATAAATAACAAAACATTTTTATTCCAACATTTTATTTATAATCACATTTATAACAATACTATTTCTAATTAAAATTAAATCAATTTTAACATTTAACATCAGTTCCACTCCACTTCCACCATTTCAAGCTGCCTTTTCTTGAACTCATTACTGAAAAAAAAAGAGATTTTAAAAACAATAGTGATATAAGTATGTAAAGTTATGCGCCATACCAACAAGAAAGTATGATTTTTTAAGAATGCTTGTCAAAGTTATTAGATAATTTCTATATACATATAAACAATTGTATTGTTTATTATCATTTTAATTTTGGGTCTCTCTGTACCCCTACTATATTTGTGTTACATAAAATATAATATTTCATCCCAAGTTTTTACTTTCATTTTATTTGACTATTCACCTTGCTTTTTATATCCAGTTGATACTGGAATTAACTCATTTAACAAATGTATTCCTTAGTTCCTTCATAATGGCCAGTCTACAAACATATGTTTTGCTTTAGCCACCATGATAAGTGGAATCTACAATTAAAGATAATTTACGTTTATTACATGTTTCAAATCTGTTATATTAAATATGTTTGAATTCTATACTTTAATATTTAATACAAGATCCAATTCGAGTTTACTACATTATGTAAAAAAATCAAGACTTGAGTCAATGTACATTTACTATTGTGAAATATATTGAACTTCAATTGCATTTAAATTATAAAGAAATCATATGTTTCCCTACCTGATAGGTAAAAGCAATAAGTATATATAAAACTTACTTATTGATATATTCTTCCACTCTTCAGTTTTTAATACAATTATGTAATTTTTTTGTGATTGTTTATCAAAATTGCAGTGAAATGGAACTTTGCATCGCTTGTAGTTACACAATATTTTACTGCTGTTTCTCAATGATGAAATATAGAGAATATCATTGCTTTTTCTTTAGACCTCGAATTTTCATCTTACTTTTTTTCTGCTGTTTCCGACTTATTTTCACAATTTTAACCCACGACTTCTCATACAGAGTCACAAAATAGTAATACTTCGAGTCAGTACAACATTATTAACACAATATAACAATAATTCCTTTATTTATTTGCATGGTATTTTATAGGAACAATAGAGCTCTTTCTTGACAGTCAATTACTTTTCAAATTACGCGCTAACTACGCTCGTGTCATAGGAATCAATAAAAATATATCATTATTTTAAACAAAACTATAACTTGTTTGACGGATTGGAACTTAAAAGAAGAAATATTGCTTTAAAATTTGTTGTTTTATTTTTAAATAATATTTATAGCCTCAAAAGTACAAAGTTGATTGCAACGTTAAGAGAAACGGAATGTCGTACTGAACGAAGTCATTATAAAAGAATGAACGAAAACTTAGAACAGGGACTATCTTTGGTTTACCTAGTCAATGATTGGTCTACGTTTTGTAATAAGATCACATTTTAAGCCTGGTATTAACTTTAATACCGTAACAATACAAGATCAGTTAGTCCAGGTTAAACCAGTTCTAAATCACTTTTTATAATAAGCCGGGGGTATAAATCAAGTCACCGATATCGTGCCGAGGTTCTGCATTCGACGAGCACCTTAATGATGCTGGTGGTAAAAATAGGAACGTTTATATGTATAACACCATTAAATAGTGGAGAAATAATGATATGTTTGAGGTTTCTAATGTAATGCATAAATATTTTTTTTTACGCTTCTGCATTGCAAACGCAGGCTGAACCCTACAAGATTTATCAAAATAATGTACTAAGTATTGTCTACAAAAAACCTCCTCGATGATAATATTTAATCTCAATATGGGTTACCCTCATATTTTTTTGTCATTTACTTTTACGACAAATAATGGTTAATTTTCAAAGCGATTTTAACCAATACAGCATTAATTGTTATCCAATTAAAAACCTTGAAATACATTGTTGATTTATTATATGAAGCTATATGGCCCTTTACAGCATATGATTTAATGAAATGTTTTGAAGATATTACCTATTTAAAATTACGGTACGTAGCGTCCCGCCGACGGTGAGACGGATGCGTGCTATTACGATTGCACCCGTGCAAAGCAGGGGCGGGTCGTTAGTATTTAATATAAGTAACTAAAAGGTTGAATAACTCATACAACAATAGAACATTCAGCCAATCTCGAAAGCCACAATATGACAAAACCAACAGGGCGGATACCTTAATCTCAATTCCATTATTGAATGAAGCCTTTTACCAATGGAGACAAGCTTGCCAATTTTGGCCCTACGTAATAAATTACGGACCAATTCCATATGATTATGATTAAATTTATATTAATACTCAATAACATTGTGAAAATATCTGTTTCTAATCGTATATCTTTTAATTTTTGAATTGTTTGTTTCGGTGGCTTATTTATGATCAAGAAGGTAGGTAAGGTAGTTGCATACAAAGTTTATCATTAACTACTGCAGAACTCTGGCTTTCTCGCACATCATAGCTATGTGAATATTGCGCCATAGCTCATCACGATGGTCACAGATGCAGTTTGGTGAGTTCTAGCGAATACCATCCTCACATTCAGGCTGGGACCGACGGTGTTACGTGCCTCCAGAGCATAAAATTATCTTTGATTTTCAGACAGTTAGGTGATTAAGCGTGTAATAATAAGAACTTAGGCCACAAAAAAGCTGCGTGGAGACTGCACACTGAATGTCAAAGCCACAAATTGACATTCAGTGTGCAGTCTTCACGCAGGATTCGAACCCACTCACTTCACGTATTACACAACGTTCTAAACCCAAGTTCAGACTATTAGATCAAAGAAGCAGTTAACACTTAATCATATGCTGAAAATTGGCAGACTGCTCTTGACCAATATACTACGTAAATAAAATAAAACATAATTAAGATCATCAGCATACGAAAAATTATCATCACCTTTAATTCTCACACAGGGACAGGGTAATATGGGAGTTTGGAACGTAACCCCATGCAGGCTCAGTACAGATGTGTGGTTGGTAACGACGGAAGATGGAAGAATAGTTACTGAGATAGAAACCGGGAATAAGGGCTTTACGTGCCTTTCGAAGCATGGTGGGAATCGAGGTAATATTTTCCAGTCACCCATCCTTCGATGGAGCGTCGGTGGCTCAGTGGTGCGAACTGTCGCCTTCCTACCGGGAGGGCTGAGGTTCAAATCCCGACACGTACCAATGTATTTTCGAATTTTCGGAAAAATATATGTACGTTATCCGACGCTCTTACGGTGAAGGAAAACATCGTGAGGAAACCTCATGCACGTCTGCGAAGAGATTCGTAGGTTGTGTGTGAAGTCGTCCAATCCGCACTGGGCCCGCGTGGACGACTAAGGCCTAATCACCCTATACGGGTAGGCTCGTGCCCCTCGGTGGGGACGTTTAATGAGCTGATGATGATGACATCCTTCGATAACAATTGCGATAGTTGCTTAATTTGTGCGATCACTAACTGAACGCATTAGGCGCTTCGCTATCGAGCCGTCTAATTTTGTTAAAATAATATTATTAAAAATGCACATTGAAGTCCCTGTATTAGTGCTAAAGTTGTTGGTGTGAACGTGGGCTTAAAAGCCTCACAAGTATTTTCTGGGACATACTTTGGTCAACAGAAAAAGCGTTCCAATAAAGTACAGTTAGTTCAAACTTTTGTCTCTATTTTCTGCTAAACTTGCACTCGAGAGCAGGGACGGTGACGGCTTAAATAAATAAACTTTTTGCTGGCTTGCGTTTTTGTACTTCAGATGAATTACTGTTAAGTATTATTCAACTTTATGTAGCTACAAATTTATACAAGCCATGGATTAACCATGGATTTGCGCTGACAACTTAAAAATCCTTGCCAGGGGGATATTGTCTACTTTATTTAACCCTACGCTCATGTTTTGGACTACAAAATTATGCTTTCGTAATTAAAAACAAACATAAACATTTTTACAGCACTTTGGTTTTAGACTTACTCGTAGTTATTAAAGTTTCGGCTACTTGTTAGTGTTTTGGGCGGTGAGAAATAACATCGTTTAGTACCATGAAGTTATAAGCTCTTATATTTTGTATTCTAATTGGTCAAAGAATAAGTAAGTAATACGATTAAATATTTCATCAAAATAATATTTGGTAAAGATACATCATTGAGATGAAAAATAAGCAATAAGAAAATACATAACATAAAACTACAGACACTTTCGATATTTTTATACTCGAATGTTATTTTTTTTAAATATTCAAATGTTAATATTAATGGTTTAGAAATACTATACACAAAAGAAATTTGTAGTTCAATTCTAAACCATATAAGCAACGTCAACTCCAAGCAACGTCAACGAGTTATAGAATATACGGTTTCTCCTTTGATCCAGAGTATACTATTGGAAACGTAATTAAGTTTTGCTATTTGTTATTTGTGCTTGTTAATTAATGGATGTTTCTTCTAAAAACTGTTATGAATTACTTTAGAAAACACTTGAAGAAATTCTTTTTGTTTCAGTATTTGACGCTGTTTTAAAATTGAGTTTAGAAAACAACTGAATTAAAATGTCATGTTGGACAGTGGCCTACCTTTGACTTTCATTGTCTAGTTTGGAACATTATTCGGGACCTCTTCTCTCTCTCTCTCTCTCTCTTCAACCTATCGCAGTCCACTGCTGGACATAGGTCTCCCCCATTATAGTAGGATATCCCGGATGTTGACGTGAGCGAGATTAGTGCAATTCAGGAATGGGAGGGCCCCGGGGGATGACGGTATTACGACAGAGCTCCTAAAAGCCGGTGGACAGCCCGTCCTTAGGGACCTCTTGCATCACGTTTTTTACGAATTATTTTAATACTAACTCACAATGGTCAACTTTGAACCAATGCAGAACGTTACCAAAAATTTACTTACACATGTCAACGAATTTTATTGTAGTGCAAAACGTGTCCTCCGATCCAAAAGATCATAATGATCAATCAAAATAATTAGAAATCTTTATTCACGAAGACAAGTAAAAATAACTTTACTCGTAGTTGGAGTTTCTCCATTTATTTTAGTGAGTCATGCTTCAGCATGAATACTCGCTCGGCCTGAGGGATACCATGCCCTTACATAAAACACTGAAAGTGAAAGAAATAACTAAGTAGTAAAAAAGTAACACCAGACCTAAATTCCCTCTTTGATTTTTTATTCCGATCTTTAAATGGGGGCCACATCCTTGTTACTGCTATAGATTACCGAGTATACATGGCTGGTGTTATCACTCAACGTCAGGAGAATTAGCTCTTCTTTTACCTACTAATGAAATGTAAAAATAAGTCTTAGAACTGTTACAAAAGCCCGTAAAATTTGACTGAACAAGAAAAACCTTTTACTCAATGGTGAGTTTTGTTGGCTCAAGATTTTGTTTTTGTTAGTTACTATTATGGTTTTTTTTTATTAAGGCAGAATACGATTAAACCCAATCCTTAAATTAACTTAACTTAAAAATACTTCATCATCAGCTCATTAAACATCCCCACCGAGGGGCACGAGCCTACCCGTATAGGGTGATTAGGCCATAGTCGTCCACGCGGGCCCAGTGCGGATTTGACGACTTCACGCACAACCTTTGAATTTCTTCGCAGGCGTGCATGAAGGTTTCCTCACGATGTTTTCCTTCACCGTAAGAGCATTGGATAACGTACATATGGTTTCGAAAATTCGAAAACACATTGGTATGTGTCTTGATTTGAACCTCAGCCCTCCCGGTAGGAAGGCGACAGTCCACACCATTGAGACACCGACGCTCCACTTAAAAATACTTAACTAACAATAATAGTTTAATAAATGTCACCAGATTATAAATCACAAAAAAGCGTAATTTGAATGTATTTCTAACCAGTAACGCTAGTGGTTTTTTTTAATAAGTCTCGGCTGTGTCTCTGGTTCATGACAGTTATAAAACTATAATGAAATAGTAAAGTTTATCTGTGTTTCGTACAGAAGGGAGAGACAGTGTTGTTACTGGATATTTGTGACTAAACTTTCACTACTCGAATGTTTTAGCCGGTACTTAAGTCCTTCAACTTTTTATTAAGTTCATATAAAAACCTAATAAAACATCTAATTTTCCCAGACAATGCATTTAATCTCAAAAATCATATAAATTGATTGATGGAGAGAGCTTCAATGTGCACCATATTACTTTTTTCTTTTATTAGGCATTAAATCTACAAGGGACAGCTTTTTATAGGTTTGCAATCCGTTTTCTGTAATTCAAGATGTAAAATGTTTATGTCAAAAGCTACCTTCTAACAAAGTCATTTCGCACAAATGTATACATATTCTTATACACCTATACTTGTAAACTACCTACTGTAAAAATAAAATGGGGGATTCAGTATCGATTGCTGATTATTTCAGTAAAGTCAAAATTTCATAAATTAAAAAGTGCAAAGTTATATGCGTTTTTTGTTATAACAAATGGCCTCTGAATTTATGTAGGTACCTACTTTCGAACTCGTACAAAAATGTATCTACCAATTCACTCGCGCCTGCGTTCTCTCTCGATCACACTCCATTAAATTAAACAGCTGTATCAATACCTATTGACTATCTAAAAGTATATCGAATAATTTACACTTAGGTTCTCTAATGTTTCATTTTTTAATGTTTCATCACGTTAACAATCCTTTGACAAGGACAGCAAACCGCAAACATGCATATGATGAACAGCCATTTCAAAAATGCATTTTTATTTTAATTTCAATATTTACAATAACCAAAAAATATATTTCACAAATAATTTGCTGCACTAAATTTCAATTCAAAGCTTTTTGTTTACTAAAATTTCTATTTGTTTTTTTTTTAAATTAAATATTACTACTGTACTTATACACTTTAAATATATTTATATCATTTAAATTTGACGACCCATTCGGTGTTGCGGTTGAGAGGTCGGCTGCAACACCAAGGGTTCCGGGTTCGATCCCCGGGCAGTACAAACATTTGTGTGCATGAACATGTCTGTTTGTAATGGTCTGGGTGTTTTCTATGTATGATATGTATGAATTTACAAAAAAAATGTATGTAAGTACATATATTTATACGTTGTTTAGTACCCACAATACAGGCTTCACGCTTAACTTGGGACTAGATGGCGCTTTGTGAATGTCAGTGGATATTTATTTATATTTATCCTTCTCTTTAAATGTTTTTTTTTTTTTACAAATAGCATAGATTTGTGTCTGGTTGTGGTTACAATTCTTACCAGAATCAAGTGGAAAGAAAAAAGTTTATTTAACTCATTAACTGTGCAGTTCTTTCAATTAACGTGTCACATACATTTTCTTTTTTTAATCTGTAATTTTATTAGGTTTTACAAAAAATAAACTAAATTCTATATCATATTCAATCTTTGATACAGGAACAAGCCTTTACTTTCTTTTTATTCTTTTAATTCCAAAACTAAGGGAACTGGCCGACGCCTGGCTATTGCTTATTGCCTTTTGGTTATTGTCCTTCACATACAATAAATCATCAAAGTTTAAATTTATAACCTGACAGGAAGACAGTTACTCAGGGTTACTAGCTCCTCTTACCTTACCTTTGTTATGACGAAAAAAATTTATAGGAATACTTAATTTCGTAAGTTACACTGATTAAACAAAAGTTGTGTGCGATATTTATTAAATTTTGTGCCCGTCACTCTAAACGATAGATGCTAGGTCTCTTCTTCTTCTTAGCGTATCGAAGGCAAACACACATTCAAATTTTAGCGGCCCAGAAAGCAGCCACAGCGACTGCATTATCTGAAGCTGTCATTAGGTCCTCCCGCGTGCAGCTGGAAGGGCATGCCGGGCACGATGTCAGATGGGCCATCGTTTGGGCCAAACCACAAAGGCAATCAATAGGTCTAGGTCTCTTATCTATACTAATATATAGAGCTGAAGAGTTTGTTTGTTTGTTTGAACGCGCTAATCTCAGGAACGACAAGTTCGATTTGAAAAAATCTTTCAGTGTTAGATAGCTTATATATCGAGGAAGGCTATAGACTATCATCACGCTACGAGCAATATAAGCGGAGCGGTTATGAAGAATGTTTCAAAATCGGGGGTATTTTTTTATACTTGCAACTTCTGCTGCGTACGCTGCGTAAACTGTTAAAGATTCGAAAAAGGGGAAACATACATGTACTCTCATACATGTATAGTTCCCTTTTTAAAGGTCTACAAAAAAAACCGCGACAGCATATGTCTATCTTTTAAGGTTAGCTCCCTATAACATATTTTTTGCTATTTTTTTTCTAAAATAATGCATCATTTGCGAAGGTGTTTTCATAAATATGATAGTAATCCTTATCCAAATAAATACTTTTAAACAAAATTGCAATTCACATCATTCAACTTAAATGAATATCTTACGAGATATAGTTTTAACTCACCTATTTAAACGAAGTAGCGGGTTAAAGAGAGCGTTAGGCCAAGGTTCCACGCGTACAAAGTCGCACACAAAAGCTAGTTACTTATAATATGTCCAGTGCTGAACGGAAGCACCCCTTATGATCCTACCATCACCTTAATCATCATATCAAAAGGGATCATAACAAAAGATCCTGTATATTCACCCATCATCAACCCTTTGAAGCTTCAACTGGTTTCGTTTGGTGGTTTCAACAATTTTCAAAATGTTAACTCTTACCAATTCCACCATCATTATCATTATCAGCCTATCAAAATCTTCTGCAGAGCACAAGCTTTCCAACACAGCATAGCTTTGGGTAGATAGGGTCGTTATCCATTACACGGGCTCTGCGCCCATTTACACATATTTTATTGTATTTGAAATTTTCCTTATTTTCAATTACAATTACACGTACAAAATAAATAATGATGCACTACAGTGCAGATGCGCTTAGTATTTTTTCTTTATAATATTTTCATAGAAATGCCAAAGGTACAATTAATCTATAAACTTCAATTGTTACGCTATACCTAACATTAATAAAGTTGTGTGATTCATACAGGTATAGGTACTGTACGAGTAGGAAGCAATAGGTACATACTCGTAGCGAAAGATGTTACCAAATGTTATTACCAACTTATAAATATATGATTGTGATTATAAAAACAAAACCAAAATCACTTACTTGCAATTAACAACGAAGTAATAAGAAGGGCATACATCATGAAAAAACTCGTGTAATTTGATTAAAAGTTATCTGTAACGAATTTACATATACAATTTGGTTTGACGTATTTAACTTTTAATTTAATAAGCACTTGTTGAGCTCACACAAAAAGTTTTCTAAGTGAGCATCTTTGTACAACGTATCTTTGTATTGGATGACGGAGTAAGCAAGCGTTCGATCCCGCACGAATCTCGCGCCTTACTGGAGGTAAAATGGAGTGAACATAATAGGGCTGGCCTTTCCCATAATTTACAGATTCGTTCGCATGTAGTAAGCATTATTACATATCTATTTCGTGAATGCTCTTCTTGTCTTGAATTATTATTGTGTGCTAAGCTAAACGAATTTAGCTTCATCCTGTTATAGGATGATGGAATTGGTATAACAATCTACCCCTAAATTTTCCCTTGATTGAGTAAAACAATTAGATGTCTGGAATTTGATTTGCACATTTACTACTCGCTATTTACTCGCTACACGAAAATTTACCACACACACGTATGTTTTTATTTCACTAAATTTTAATGTTCGGTTACTGTAACAGCTTTAATTGTCTTTGTATATCGTAGGCGTGCGCAGCTTTTCTCACGATGTTTTTCTTCATCGTAGGAGTGTCGGATAAACGTACACACATTTATGAAAATCAGCAAATCAAAGCATCCTCAAGATCGGAATGCAAAAGTACACACCAATGAGCCACTAACGCTCTTTATACCCAATTCTAATTAAATAGTGGTTATGTACGTTCATAAATGTACATGACTTAAATGACTGTATAATTATGGTGTCACCAATATCTGTCTTTTTTAATCACCCTTTTGTTTTTTATCCAAAAATATACCGATTTAACGCCTTGCAGACAATCCAAGGCAATATCAGTTATACGACCAAACAATACTTGAGTATCAACATATAGTTTCAGCGCCTCTAATACTTTCGGCAAAATTTCAATGATGATGCCTTGAAGAAGTCTGAGTCTTCAGACGCGACGGATATTGATCATGGATCAGGTATCTGCCCTTTTTTCAATAACATAAAACACCATTCGCCATAATTTTATAGAATACAGAACAGCTAGCAAATGTAAGACAACAGAGTATGAAGAAGAAAACTAATACTAGAAATTCTATGCGAACGATTGAAGGCAACTTTAATATCTCGAGCGTGGTCAGTCCACGCTCGAGAAATTAATGTGAATGTAATGGACTGAGCGAGACCATTTTCACCGGACATTTTAGGACACAGATAGCTTTTCTTTAGGAACCCTAACTGCTGGCCGAGATCTGCTAATGAATAAATCTGACGCGTAAGATGGTCTTAATAATAGTCGAAAATCTCTACCCTAGATAATGTAAAATTGTCAGTGTACGAGTACGAAAACCGACTAGTAAATATACTTGGTACCGTACCGACTTGGTAAATATTAAACAGAATCTACGAATAAGTAGTTCAGAAGAGAAAGAGAAAACTTTTTTTTAGTCCACTACAATGAGAGAACCAAACACCCAAAACTGATGTTTCTTAAAACATGCCCAAAATCCTCACAACCGGGTAATCCTATCCACCAAGGTAGGGGTATTTGTCAAGGAGTATGTTTTCTAACGATAACTTTATCATATAACGCAGTGAATTTAAAAACATTACTCTCGTAATCAAATCGTCACAAAACCTAACCTCATTCCCCAAGACGAAAACCACGCTGATCAAGGAAAAGTAGACAGTCCACCATCTCAACAACAGCACTGTCGTTGATACCGTTTTCAGAGTGATGCAAGTTTGCTGCTCCCCTAGTATTTCACAACTTAATAGTGAATAAATTACTATGAAGACAGAATTTAATATTTCTATAATCTCCACGCATAATTGTTATCGACATTGCAGCCAGGTCATTAAATCAATTTAGTATAATGACTAATCGAGTTGTTACTATACTTTACATTTAGCAGCTAGCTGATAAATATTCTTCCATGTTCTCATAACAACTGTAATGTCTTAAAATTTGACGGTTTAACTTTAATTAATCTGAATTTACGGAAAGTCTTGCAATTTCCCAGTCAGTCTGTTGTTTTTAATTAATTACCAAGTTACATTTACAAGTAATTATCTCAGTTTTATCAACAAGTGATCGCGTGGTTCACAATACAATTTGCAAACAAGTCTTCGACTTTGTCCTACCTTCTCAATTATACATGCTTTGGTTATACTCTACAACTAATTGGATCCTTTGCAACAATAGACACGAGGTCTTCTCAAATAACTTGCTTCTTAATAGTTTAATAATTGTATATACAATTCGTAAAACTTATTTAATTATAATCTGATGGCATGTGCCTTACAGTGAGCCATAAAAGACTGATGCTGATGAGGAAGTAGAAAGCATTTTCCTTTCAAAGGATAAGTTGTAACAAAATTTTAAAGACGCGGAACTTCTACAATTTGTTTTAGTGGAAACCGTGTATTTGCAGTCATATGAAATTTGAGTAACAATGAGAGCTTTTGATGTTACTGGGTTTTTTATGAGCATTGATATAGTAAATAAAAAATATACAAACAAGAACTTCTTTATATCTAACTACACATTTTTAACCTACAGCCGGCATCAGTAACTCAGCGTATTTGAAATAAAAACAATTTTGAAATTTTTCAACTCTTGGCAAAAGTATCTTCAAAATGAACGCTTAGGTATGTTCAAATCATTAATTTAATATTACCGGCTCACCTCTGCTGAATGAAATGATAAAAATCTTAAATATAGGAGTGTTTACATTTTTTAAAATAAAATAACTATAATAACGGCTAAAATATGACAAATCGTACAAGAACAGTTCCTATGTTACATGATGTTGTGTGAAAAATCTTCATCGTTACTATGCTATGTGGGCATGATGGTGCAAGTTTACGTTGAGCGCTTCGAAAGTATTTACGTATGTATGCATCTACATACAGGCCCCACATTCTTTCACGTGAGGCCAAAGCAATAAAGCTAAGGCATAGCTAGGTTTCTGGATAAAGAGTGAGTCAGGTGTAGTAGATATTGTACATTTTGTCAGAAAACTGCAGTTTCAATTTTTTTTCTTTTTGTTAACATTCATCATTATCAGCTCATTAACGTCCCCACCGAGGGGCACAAGCCTACCCGCAAAGGGTGATTAGGCCTTAGTTGTCCACGTAGCCCCAGTGCGGGTTGGACGACTTCACACACAACCTTTGAATCACTTCGCAGGCGTGAGCAGTTTTCTCACGATGTTTTTCTTCACCGTAAGAGCGTCGGATAACGTACATATAATTTCGATAATTCGAAAACACATTGGTACGTGGCGGTATTTGAACCTCAGCCCTCTCGGTAGGAGTGCAACAGTCCACACCATTGAGCATATTAATCATAGATAACAACGCCTGGACCAATTTGGCCAATACTTTTTTAAAATGTTCGTTGAAGTCCAAGGATGGTTCTTACGGCGAGAAAAAATCGAATAATTGCCGGGAAAACCCTAAAAACAGCCCTTTTCTTTTTCACATACAAACGTTTTCTAACTAAAACGTAGAATCAATTTGAGCTTTATTGCTATTATTATATAAAGTTCATATTAAATTACGTTCCTAACGTTAAAAAGTAAATTTGCACTTTCTTACCGCTATACAAAGTTCAAATTCAATCATATCTATCAAAACAGTGTGCGTGTGTGCGTTGGAGCACAGAATACGTCGTTGGAGGATTTAATGTCGCGTTCAGAAACTAAAAAAAGTGATCGCGGACCCGACCAAATTGAATAGTCACAAAATATAATAATAACAACTTGGTCGGCTTCGCGATATTATATCTTTTGTTTTACTTTTGGCAGGCGACAAAAAAAACATTGGGATGGCTTTAAAGGATTTGACTTCAAGTCATATCCAATTAAAAAAAAAAGTGTTAGTATAAAGGAGAAGATGTTCTCATACCGCGCATCCCAATGATCCCGACTGATGTGCCATTCGAGTTTAAACGACTACAGTTTCCAGTGCGGCTTGCTTTTGCTATGACCATAAACAAGTCCCAGGGGCAATCATTAAGTGTTTGTGGTATTAATTTGGAAAACCCATGTTTCTCACATGGTCAATTGTATGTTGCCTGTTCCCGTATTGGAAAACCATCAGATTTGTTTTTCTATGCGCCAGGTAATCTAACAAAAACATCGTTTATCACAAAGCACTACAATGAAAATAGAACTGATTTTTTTTTGTTAATAATTATGATTTACATGATTAAAATTACTTACTTTTAAATGCTTATAGTGTTTTATTTGATTATTTTTAATTCACACCGAATAATTACCAGGGTGAAGGTTCTGTTCAGGATAATTTCTGCAAAGAATATAAAAAAGGTAGGAACAAAACACTGCCAAATTACAATTTTTTCTGACAGGACGAGGTCTGTCGGGTCAGCTAGTAAATTAAATATTTACTGACATTAACACAGTGCCATCTAGTCCTATTATGGATTTAGCCTGTAATATAGGTACTAATATAGGCAAAGGATAATTTTTTTTTTATAAATACAAACACATTATAAACAGAATACACCCAGACCAATATTAATAAACATTTTCATGCACATAAATGATTTGTACTGCCCGACGATCGAACCCGGAACCCTTGGTGTAAGAGCCGACATCTCAACCAGATGGGCCATCGTCTAAGATACATATTGCTATTAACGCGGATATCTCCGTCGTTTATGCAGAGATTTTGATGATTCTTTGTTGGAAAGATAATACTTCAGAGGTGATCCCATGATAAGGAAGTCAAGGATTGATGAGGGTAAAACAACAGAAATCAAGGGAACATTCAAAAGTCGTGGCCGAATTGTAGCAACTTTTTCTTCATATTACAGTGATAACTTTTATTACGAATCACTCAAAATTTGATACTAAGTCGTCTAGGTAGGTACCACCGCAGTGCCAGATATCGTCCCATGAAACAGGAGTGTTATGCACTTTTGTGTTTTGGGATGAGCGCACTGTAGCTAGTAAAATTACCGGGTATGGTACTGAACATCAGTTGTCTCTGACATCGTACGCAGTGCGGCATTGAAGGCGAATAATATAATAATAATAAATTGAAAAGTGGGTCTGTTTCAGTATTTTATATAAATAAATGTGTATTTACAAAAACAAGTTTACGAGTATGTTTCATTCTTATTTAATACACATAATATAATTACTTACTATAATTAAGCCTTGCGGTGCTGTGTGAAAATTACTGCTTAATTATGATTAAGTATACCTAACAAGTTTAGTAAAACTTGTTGCTTATCAAAATATAATTCATACAGATGACAATCATCTGACATCACCTCTAAGTATTTCTTGTTAAACATGTTTTACATATTTTTAATCATAGTACTAAAACTATCTGGATCACAGTTCCATTAACCACCATCTCTTGATTTTATCCATATAATTGATATGTTAAGCTGTTTGTGTATCACAGGGTCCGCGAATAGGGCTGTCAGTGACTAAGTTATTTAAAAAATAAATTTGAAATCAATCGCAAAAGCATTTTTTTATTTTATGTGCACCTCTTTGTTATTAAATTATACAGTGTGAATGTTGAATCAATGGATGACATTGGACCTATTATTGTAGGTACTCATATTATGAAATGTTTTGTGAGAACCTAATACAACTTATAACTTAACATAAAACTTTTACAAAATAAATTATACATTACCTCATTGCATTGGGCAAGTATAACTCGTACTTTATTGAATTTAAGAAGGAAAAAGAGATTGAAAATTCTGTCATTGTTTGCACAAAACGCCTTACCACAAGCGCATGAGGATCATCTCACACTACCCTCATAGTGACGTTGGCCGTTCCTCTCACTCATTTATGGTGGGAGAACAGTTCTCGGTCTTTAATCGGCAAAATACCTTACAGTCGGACGTTCCGGCTCTTTAACCTAGCGTTATACTTAAAATTTTATAACTACCCATTTGGTGTAACGGTTGAGACGTAAACTTCCACACCAAGGGTTCCGGGTTTGATCCCCGGGTAGTTCAAACATTTGTGTACATGAACGTGTCTGTTTGTATTAGTCTGGGTGTTTTCTAAGTATAATATGTAATGTTATCATCTATAATAGCTCAAACATTTAACGTTATTTTCATACTCGTAAGTCATTAATAAAGTTGTGTCGTAAACATAGATGCTAGAAGAAACAATACAGATAAGATACAAATATGAACTTCAGAATCTCTCTTAGGTATATCTATCTAAATAGTCGTTATCACTAATGGACAGAAGTTTCGAATATGAGGAACATTTCATTACAAATATCGAGGGACGAATTTACAGGCAAATAGTTAGATTTTTGGTTTGTAAAAATCGATCAATGAATATGTGATTACGATGCTTGACATTTTCGCTCCAAATTATTATTTTTAAAATATTTGTCAGTACATTAGGATTTCATAACTTGAATTTTCAAGTAACCTTAATAAGAAGAGATACTAAGATATATAAATAAATATCTTCAATCTACCACCTAGACCCAAAGTAAGCATTTCGCGTGTAATATGAGTACCTACTAAACAACTGATAAACATACAAATATTTTATTTTGTAAATACATACATATGACACATAGAAACAGCCAGACCATTATAAACAGATAATGTTAATAAACATAAATGTTTGTACTGCCCGAGGATTGAACCTATCGATCGGTGTAGTAGCCGACGCCTCAACCATTACAAATGGGTCGTCGTCTAAAATACATATTGGGTAGGTACAAATCCGGTATTTCGGTACAACATGTTAATGCCAACTGTATATTAGAATTCATTGTCAACAGAATGAATGTGAGTGAATGATGACATTCAACGAGCCCCTTTGTTAAAATTCTTTATACTTATCTATTATATATCTATTAAAAATTATGTTACGTAAAAATATTTGAGTGTCTGAAACATAATCTATGTACAAGTATTGTAAGTACCGTTATTGCTGGCAACCCTACATAGGATTATCGCGGACGTGATGAAAGCGAACATCCACAGGTTATTGTGTACAGGTTGTTTTCTCACAGTTTGCATTTATACAGTTCATATTGGTTCAAATTCCTGTTCATATTGGTTCTGTATCTTTAGTTATGAAGGTAGTATTATTAATAGACTAATATAGACTAATATTATTTATTAATGATACTAGTGGGTTCATAGATATAGGAGCGTAGCGCGCTAACCTATACTAATATTATAAAGCTGAAGAGTTTGTTTGTTTGTTTGAAAGCGCTAATCTCAGGAACTACTGGTCCGATTTGAAAAATTCTTTCAGTGTTAGACAGCTCACTTATCGAGGAAAGCTGTAGGCTATATATCATCACGTCATAAGCAATAGAAGCGGAGCAGCAATGAAAAATGTTTCAAAATCCGGGGGGAAATTTTCTTACTTGGAGATTCCGCTGCGTACGTTGCGTAAACGATTAAAGTTTCGCAAAAGTCATGTATGAGAGTATTATTACCCTTTTAAAGGTCTACAAAAAAGTCCGCGACAGCATATGTCTATCTTTTAAGGTTAGCTCCCTATAATATATTTTTGGCTAATTTTTTTTTCTAAAATAATGCATCATTTGGCGAAGCTATTTTCATAGACATGATATCAATCCTTTTCCAAATAAATACTTTATTTATCACAAGTATTTCATTTGAAACAAAATTGCCTTTTACATCATTCAATTTAAATGAATGTCTTATGAGATATCGCAGTTTTAACTCACCTATATAAACGAAGTAGCGGGTAAAAGAGAGCGTTAGGCCAAAGTAACTATTCCACGCGGACGAAGTCGCACGCAAAAGCTAGTTCTAAATATATTAGCGACCCCGACTGACGTTGTCCTGTCAAAATTGTAAATAAAGTAGGTCGTGAGGACCCTACTATATGATTCGTCGTTTTTTGCGATTCTTCTTGACGTATATATGATTGTTTGTTGTTTGCACACAGCTTCTTAAATATTTAAAAAGTCAGTTGTGTTGTTCGATATTAAAATATCACTTTTTTATACAAAAGCTTCATGTAAACGTGGTTTTAACGATGTTTAAAGATAAACATAAGAATACGGGATTCGGGAAGTTCAATCTTTCGCTAGCTGACGGCTTTAAGAACAAGACGTATTTTCTTTTTTTAATGTGGTAATTCTAACGAAACAATGTTACAGGGTTTTAGCGTGCTTTCTACTGAACTAACATATGGAATATTTTTAGTTATAGAAATTCTCTTCAACGTGACATCTTTAAAATATAAGCTTACTTAGTGTAAGCTTATAGTTTAAAGATTTCCACGACAATTTGATGAAAAAGGAAAAACATTAGTTCAATATAATACGAAATATTTAACAACGAGCACAGACTTGTATTTGATGGTTTTTTATTTAGCTATTTTTAATTCTGGTTCTGAATTACTTTTAAACCTGGGGGGTAACCACAAACTCTTAAAACAGTATTGTTATAATGATACGTCAGCATTTTTGTACCAGAAAAGACAAATTAATATTATTGTAACACTGTTTTAAGAGATGGCGGTAAACCCCCTGGACGAACTTCACTAGAGTTGTCAGTTTTATAAGGCCATGATATCTCACGGCCTTGTAAAAAATTGGCCAAGCGTGAGTCGGACTCGCTCGTGGAGGGTTACGCAGCAGCAAGTCACATAAAATAAAGTCACTTTTATTTACTTAGGCACCTACTACAGCTTTAATATACGTAAGAAAAACAGTGGTTCACCGTTAATGATGTCTAAAAAAACATCACACCAGAAATCGTTAAAACAAAATTCCATTGTTAGATTTCATGGTCATCGACATCATATATTTTTATTTATTTGATCAAGCCTATAGTTTAGAAATTAGAGGGGACACACTTTTTTTAACTTTGGAAGTGTCTCTCGCAAATTATTCAATTTATAAGAAACCTCGATATAATTGTCAAGAGCTACACATGGAAACACCACAAGGGGGGGGGGGGGTTATGGGTTATGGGGACTGGGGAATTTTAATTTCAGTTCAATGTATAGGGATAAATTATTTTTTTCTTGTCAAAACTAGCGGTTCACAGAACAGCAATTCAATTGAATCTTGAGATAAGTTGAATACAGTTTGATGATTAATTTGTTTTCTTACGTTGCCAAGTACATCTGGTTGATAAAACCAGTATTGAATTGATTAAAGAAAGATACATCGGCTCTATTAGAATACCAGCGCTGCCGTAGCCACTCTTATTTTGATCAATGATAATACGACCACACCTGACATACGAATATAGCAGCATAAGCTGAAACCGGGCCCTTTTGACCACATTTATTTATATTTATACGGTTTAGTCCCTCTACAACCAAATAATTAAGTGTCCACTGAACTCCCAAACATAGTTTGTTCTCAGCCCGTTCTTTTGTATCTTCTGTTTAACTATGTGTGTTTTTTGTGGTCAAATAAACGTTTTCTATGCTATTCTATATTACTAAAAAGCCCCTCTTTTTAGTAATAGAGGGAAATTGAAACGAAAATATGTGGAAGGAGAGGTGGAATTCAGGCCTCTGGTAACCCCACTCCCTGGACAAATCCGTCCCGCCATCCAGGGGCTATCGTCCCCCTCTTGATTCAACCAGTTTATTCAGGTTATCAGTACGTACTGGGTTGCTATTATACGAGTATATACTAGACTATCTAGCTCCCTCTGCAAAGCCCTGAATTCGACCGAGGTTTGGGTCCTCCTTTAGGACGCCGCAGTCACCTGTAAAAAATGTGAGGCCATTATAATCAGTCCTGCTTCGACCCATTCGTGTTGAAGCAAGGCTCTCTCATACTTAAACATGTTTTGGTTGAAGTTTCTTCGTTATTGTGAATCTCGTTTATTGTTCATATCATATCATTGTAAGCTGGATCTGAAAGTATATTTTTTTATAAAGTGTTACTATTTATAGGAACAAGTGTACTAAACAAAGATATCCGTATGTTTGAAACTTAACGCTTCAAATGCTTCTTTAGTTCGACAGAATGTTATCAGCCCACGAGTAAAAACCCTCGATATGGAATAAATAACTATAAACTTTCTTAGCCTACCCACATCACTGCCAATCCCGTCCGCGCTTTAAGTACGTGTATTTTATGTCAACCCGTCACCCCTGTGTCATTCCTAAGCAAAAAGCCACGTTTCTTTACGAGTTCACCTTTGGTCAAATATTCAAGCATTTATATCTTTGTGTTGTTTCGTTTGCTTTTATTAAAGCGACCCACTTGGTGGAAAGTTACTATTTCTTCATTCGTATATTAGTGATAGCAGAGTGGAATAAAAGTTTAGTATACCTAAGTATACCTGTAAATATCGAGAAAATTCATGGTCACCTGCTGCATCTCTGTCGGTATCATTCTTTAATAATGTTATCTCATTAACGTTGTTGAATATAACGCATTTATATTGGATGAATTTTCCATCAAATTGTCGTGGAAAATATTTTAGTTGGATCTTATATTTATTTTAAAGATGCTGACTTTAAAGTGCATTTCGATAGCTGAAAATATTAAACATGTCCGTTAAGAACTCTCTTCAAAGAAGAAAGTCTTACAATTGTTATGTCGCGTAAAAAATAACTGATACACATTATTTACTTTTATTAAATTAAATAATTATTTCGATATGTGGGTTTTCACAACGATAGTTTCAGGACTTTGAGGTATGCAGTTGTACACTTCATATAACGTAAATACTAAATATTTTCTTTATATTTCAGTAAAAATTCATATTGTTGTGGTAAATAGAATGAGAGTACTATAGCATTGTTATTATTTAAAACTTTAGGCTCGTGAACATTTATTTTAAAGCGAAAACCCACTACCGGGCAAAAGTTTTAAAGGAGAATTTAGATGCAAATTGCTCTTTTAATAACTCACTACACAACGTAGGCGCAATGCGGGATTTTGGGATTTATGAGACTTTAATTTTTTTTTATATATAAATAATAGTAAAAGGTTACAAATTATCGGCTCGACTCGGTTGCTAGAACTGGACTTCAACTAACATTGATTTTTTTTTTGCTAAACTTAATTGTGCTCGGCTGTTTAGGCGGGACGAATCCACAAATAAAAGATTTTATGTTGTTATGTAAGCTAAACATTTAATGCCACTATTATCGATCCTGAACCTGGCCATTTATGCTCTCTTTATTCCGATAATTGTTGATATAATTAAATTTGATATAATGATTTAAAATTTGGAAGATATTTTATCTACGAGTTTTTAAACATAATCATACATAGTTTAATTGGGGTATAAATGAAAGGAAGATAGAAAAATCAAAAGAAAAAATAATACCTATGTATTATATACTAAGGGTCTACCCATCATTCACAGAACCAAAGTCATGAAAATGAATTAACGAATAAAGCATGTAGAGCATATCGACAAAACATAATCTCCTTAATCCCCTCATCCGTTCTGGTTTCTGTCCTGGTCATAGTACGAAAACAGCTTTAGTAAAGATAACTGACATATTCGGCGTGGCATGGATAGCAGAAGTTTGACGGTGTTGGTGTTGCTGGATTCTAGTAACGCATTTATTTTTATTTACTACATTACATTATTCGGTAACTAAAATATATTACACCCTAAACACTTAACAATAAATAATTAAAACTAAAAAATATAATTAAAAGAAGTCCCTTTCGGCAAAGTTCTTCAAAGTTCAAATACTGGTAGCGTTCCCCCTTTAGATTGCCAGACTGATTCTTTGTCCAAGGTAGCTGCCAGATCTTCGGTCACCTGTGACGTCGACTAACCTGTAATTTGGAAATCTCTTTGAAAAGCCTCAAAGCACTAGGACCCCACGGACCAAGGGCCTCGACACCGAACGGAACAAAATCATATTCATAACGCATTTAATACTGTCGACTTTGAAATACTTCTTGGACTATTGCGTACTCTTAATATATCTCCTGCAGTCCTTGACTGGTTACATTGTTACTTGCACGGACGCCGGGAACGCCTTCGTGTAGGTAGAAGATTCGTTCTCTGCGTGACATGATATTCCTGCTGGTGTTCCGCAAGGTGGCGTCTTGTCCCCTCTTCTTTTTTCAATTATTATATACAGTATTACTTTTAATCTCTTTTCTTTCTACATCCTAAATGCAGATGATCTTCAAATTTACTCACAGTGTGGCCTTGATGATATTCATGGAGTCGTGCAGACCATCAATGCCGTGTTTTGGAGTGGAGCGAGGCTTTGGACTCAAGTTAACCCTAACAAGACTCATGCCATTGTCATTGGCAGCTCGGGGTTGGTTTCGCGAATTAATTGGAATACAATGCCAGCAATTCTATTTAACGGTATTCTTGGCCCTTACAGTAACGTTGTGAACAATCTGAGTATCTTTCTTGATAATTCGTTTAACTGGAATAATCAAGTTGGTGAGGTGAGTAAGAAAATTTATGCTTCAGCAAGTTCTATCAATCGGCTACGTAACTTCTTACCAATTCCTACCAAAATTGCTCTTATTCAAGCTCTGTTACTTCCTATCCTCGATTTCGCTGACTGTTGCTACCCAGACATAGAGAAACTTTTCTTAACAAGCTCAAGTGTCTTCAAAATGTTTGCATACGTATCAATTCCGTTTTCAATTAAATGGTTACCTATACGTCGTCATTCGCGATCTCACGTGTTATTCTTCTTTACTCAATTTATATTCTGATTCTCCACCTTAAATTTTTTGTTAAACATGTTTGGACTTTCATTATGTAGGTTTTCTTTACAGACTATTCAAAAATAGTCTTTCTAGCTTCTACCTTAAAAACTGCGGACAGTCGGATGATACTTCCTCCCCTATTTGAAGGATTTGGGGTTGGATTTTAAGAAAAAAAATATATATATTCCATATTTTTTCGTTTCCGACAAATAGTCCGCATACCAAATTTCAGCGTCGTACACAAAAAATTGCGGAATGTTTCATACGAACTTCCAACCCCATTTTGGGAAGTGGGGGGTGAAAACGGGACAAAAAGTAGACTCAAAACCTATTCTAGTTTACCTTCTATCAACGTTTTCAACGGTAACCTAACCTAACCTAACCCCATTTTAGGGAAGTGGGGGTGAAAACGGACAAAAAGTAGACTCAAACTATTATAGTTACCTTCTATCAACATACCAAGTTTCAATAAAATCCGTTCAGCCGTTTAGGCGTGAAAGCGTAACAACAACAGACAGACAGACAGACAGATACTATCACATTATAATATTTAGTATGGATTCTTCCGACGTGACGAGAGTTTGTGCCTGTCATTAGGCGGGGTAAATACTATAATTAATCAAAGCCTTTAATTTTATTTTGCTTGTTTAGAATGCAAAAATACATGAAACGTAGCTTAATATGTAAAATATTTAAGCATTTCTACGACTTTGTAGCTATGGCAAAGACATTACTAACGCTTCCCCCTTCTACGCGTTCCTTAATGATCCGTATCAACCAGCCGAATTATGTAACGGAAACAGAAATATTTTGTTAAAGTTCGATCAACAAAGGAGGAAATTGTACATAGGTTATATGATACGACAACTTTGTGATTTGTTTGTATTTTTTTATGTTATAGGTTCGGGATAATCATACCACCTGATAGAGTTGAAGGAAATTAATAACCATAGGTAGTCATTATTTTCTATCAACACTGCTCTGTGCCCTTCACCAAGTAGTTTTGCTGGCTACAGCATCCTCATCCCGAAACACAGAAGTACAAAAGACTCATATTTTAAGGGACGATATCTACCTGTGTTGTAGTGAGCCATAGTGATGGCAGATTATAATACAATGTCACCATTTCTCTCTTCCCACGGGTGCCGTGAAAAGTGGTATAATTTGAAATATTTGACAACAAGTGATTTATATTACTCAGCGAAATATGAATTCGTTTAATAGCTCTTATGAATTAATCAGTGTCTGTCACGTTGTCTTTTCAAAAGAAAATTGATAACTTTAACGATGTGAAAAGCGGGTGGCGTTTATTATAACTATTTTGTAAATATTATTTATCAAAATTAAATTTGGTTCTTAGAATTTATTGCCACTGTTTTATTAAATTTTAGTTATTGTCCCAACTCTGCATGCTTGACTACTGTGTATAGCCAATGTCTACTAGCCAAAATTCTATAAATGACGGCCCACTACCACTTCAATTTGCGTAAATTCGTTGTACTTTATTTATGTCTAAAGAAAAATAATGGATTTTCTATTTTTTCTCTCAAATAAAATATCTAGTGTTTTCAAATAAACCAGTTGAGACAAAACAATTGAATATCGTGGTCTTTTAATAGAATCACTTAGTAGATATGAACTGGAATTCCTGCTTTGATCAAACGTAGCTTTTAGATGTAAATGTAGGTAACCATCAGAGGAATCTTGCAACGTCACTATTAAGTAATCAATTCTGTGTCACGCACGTCAAAGTCAGCCATTCGAGGTCGAAAGCTACAGCCTTAAATACTAATCTTGAGTTCCTTCTGTGTAATTTTAGCTTCATAACTTTTCCTTTTTACATAATACATGTACGTGGTCTTTATTTTTCTTAGTGATTCAAAAATATCTTAGTTGCCCTAGTTACACAGATGAATTGTTTTATAATTTACCACAGCATATTTAGCATGTCTCAATAAAAGGGTGGTATTTATTTATGTATTAATACTACAATAACATAAAAATAAAAGGAGTTAACCTCAATTTACTTGCTAGCCTGTTGTATCAAAATATATTATCAACCTTTTTATGCTTAATTTCCCCCTACTTTCTACCTATTATAGTTTACCGTTCCACCACCAGTCTGGCGCAAAATTAGAAAGACCCATGTCCAGAATAGGTTTATTCAAATTTGCGCTAGATATATGGGATATTTTTTCTCAAAATATAAAATAATAATAACTATCAATTTCGCGCTAGATAGCTAGGATATTTTTTCTCAAATTATAAAATAATTAATACGTACATCTTCAAAATTTTCGAATACATCATATTGTCGCTAGCTTTATGCGAAACATGTCATACGTATTAATGGATTACGAGTACGGCACTCTATTTTCTGTCATTGTTTCATCCAAAGTGTGGCATAAACTGATATGAATGTATTATAAATAAATTTCGAAGACTGATAGGCGTAATAAATTCAAAAGAAAATCCTATAATAGAACGTTATTTTCCTTCTCGGTCTTGTTTCAATATTGAGTGCAGGTTGTTACCCAAAGGTGTGGAAAGACAAAACTTCTATTTTTACTTGTGAATCATAAAATATATTCACCTAAGTATCCCGTTGATTATTAAGAAATCAAATTAATAGAAACTCCATTGTCAGACGTTTGCTCCCAGCTTCTTATTCAATCTTCCAGTACCTAAAGTTGGCATCTAAACGCTTCATCGACTCTGCAGTTACGCATTCAAACCCGCGTTATTGTCTCTTCTGCTGATTAAATACATCAGCTTACAACAATCTCTCACCGCGCGCGCGTAAACGTCAGCGTCCACGGGACGTGCTAGACGATCCTATCACGGTTACCGTCGCATCAGCCGAGGTATCTAAAACTTCTCTCAACAAACCGACGTCCGAGGTTTCGCCCCAGCCGGTAAGGCCTTTCGTTGGTATATTTGACTGAATTTATGCGGTTACCATTTTTTAAGCATTTCTTATTTGTTTAGATCGGTTTGTCACTAGCAAACCCATTTATTCAGTTTAGGCTCACGTGGACAAAAAGCCAAACTAAGTTAATGCTGGTAGCCAATTTTAAAGTTAGACCGCTTCAACGTTTAGTTTCTAATCATCATCAACAACGTCAGGTCTTTGATATCCAACACCTATATTCTTCTCATTAATGAATTTTGTGGTCGGTATTATGATAGGTTTCTTCAATGATGTAAAAAGTCGATTCATGATATGCTCACAAAACAATGAAAAAAGTGTTCAGGATGCAGCGACAGCACACATACTTAGAATAAGCGTAAATTTACCGAAACAACTGCCTACAACTGTATTATCTTTGGCGGCTCGTTTTTGAGGCAAGGGTGGCGTATCTACCTTTATATATACAGAATATCATTGGGTTTATTAAGCACTTCGAAAATCGTTTGTGCCGTGTGTAATTTAAGTGCGCATGAAAACTTTTCCTCGTCTAAAATATTTTATTCGCCGCCGTAATTTCCATCCTTTTACGCGTCTCCTTGAAAGGGTTAATGAACAATATTTTCATTAAATTATCTTTAAATTAAGAACTTATTCACGATGGCGGAACATAGCATTTTCTCTTTCCTGGAAGTTGGTAGGGATATTGTGAAAATAATAACGAAATAGCATTCAAATGAATTTCCATGTTCATTACCTTGAAACTTCTTAAAATGAATAAAAGACCGAGTTCTCTTCATTTGGCAGAATCTTGTTGCTCCGGAACTCATTTAGCATAACACACTTGGCATATTCTTCTTTCACATTATTTTCTCAAAATAATTATTGTCTAGCAGAATGTTTATATGGCCGAATTCATAAAAGCATACTCTTAAAATGGCAGAATTTTACTAGGCATAAAATTACCTTTGGCAAAATTTCATTATGCATTACGTTTATTTAGTACGACGATTACTTGGCACAGTTTTACTTGACATTTTATGAATATGGCAGAATTTCATTTGAAATATTTTTACTAGGCATTGTTATTTCTATAAAAATTAATTTTAACCTTCAATTGTATTAAAAGATTTTTTCAAGAAGGTCTTAATATTGTGATACAAAAGTCTGTGATGGAAACGAATCGTTGCAAAACCGACTCCACGCAGACTTGTCTGTATATTAACCCGCGTAGGCGCGAGGCGGTGGTTTGAGAGGTCATCGCCGCGGCTGGAGCTGCGGTGGTGAACTAAAACTATCTGCGACGATAAGCTCGTGAAGGACCACCGGACCACCTGAGCTCCGCAGTACCAGAGCCGTGACAGAAACCATGCATGTTGTATGCTGCATGCTTGCTTGAATGCTGCATGCTTGCTTGAAAACTGCTGCTTGCCTGTATGCTGCACATGAATATAAAAAGTATGCTAAAACATGATTCCGAATATAAAATTTTGAGATATGATAATTCTACCTTTTAATGACTATAGTTATGAATTGTGGAAATGTTCACACTAAATACCGCTTAGGAGTTTTACCAAAGTCTCTTACAAAACCGATGTACAATTTTCTATAAAAATGATCCAGTCACTTTTTCTCTTACGACTCACCATTCATGAGATATCGCGGTTTTAATCATTAGAAAATTCATATTTTACATAATAGCACACATTTCCGCACCACCTATGAGGTAATGTACTTGGCGCATTTTTTTTAACGTGGTTTCCCCAGTAGGTATACTCCACCATCTATAGTAATGAAGAAAGTTTGATCAGATCTTATCATAAATTGAAAGAATAGTAATATTGCTAATGATTAAAGTGGAATAGGTTGTTTTTTCTACATTTCATCATTATATAAGATAATTGCCTATTTCTACTTCAATAATTATTTCTTCGTCTTCATTCTCTTCTTCTTGCAGAATTTCTGTTCGCTGTTCTAAGAAAAGGGATGCATCAATTGTCTCTTCATTAATATCATAAATATCTTCATCTGTTGTATTTGTTTCAATATTGGAGCAAGTCTGACCATGACAATTGATGCATACTGGCGAACAAAATAATCCTACTTTTTGACAGCCACAATTCTTCAATTTAACAAACTTCAATAAATAAAAAACGACTTACTTAGCAAACAAGCATGGTAAATACTAGGAGGTGCTACAAACCGAATAAAGATGCACCCCCACTCATGAGTGGGTGTGCATTGACGCAGGCCAAGTGAGATCATTTGCGTTGCCTCATCACATCGGATTCAACGCTGTTAAGTTGACAAATCACATAGGTTTTTTTTCGAAGAAATACTTAGATAAAGATGAACATTACAATATGTTACTCGATCATCCGTATTATCATCAAAAGCATATGTTATTAGGTTCTTCATCAATTAAAACATTTTATAACTGTTTGATCCTGAATGTACTTCGTTTTCGCACAAACATACAAATTTCATTGAAAGCTATGGAATATTTCAATTTTTATCAAAATTTTGGAAAACTGAGCTACACATAACATGGCATCTCTGAGGAAATATGAACTAGAAAAGGAGCACCTTGAGGACTCCGTTAACTACTGGCTAAGCTCACTCAAAAGCGCAAATAAATGCTTATTCGAAGAAGTGACCCTCTGATCTGCTGAACAGTTCAGTAAACCCGAGGTCAGGGCTCTTGTGAGGGCACTGAGTGGCAAAGAGAGCTGAAAAATCATCTTCACAAAATTAAGCTTAGTGACTCGGACAGTTGAGATTCTGCGCAGAAGAGAGAGAGAGACAACGATACACCTACTCTGCAATTGTGGCCAATTGTGACAACGAAAGCTAAACATCTACTTCGGTATATCATTTTTTCCCAAATTATATTAAATCTATAAGGTTGGGCAGGCTCCTGTATTTCCTATAAAGGGAGCGAGTCACAAAAGATCTTCAAGGTCGAGGTGACTGCAGGTCTATATTAGTCCCCAAAACTCAAATAATAATACATAATATTGCTGAACAAGACTCAGTTGTTACAAGCTAAAACCCTTTCATTAAGACAGGCCTACACAAAAGCATTGAGTTAAACGTGAAACGGAATACATGTATGTGTACATTTTACAAATATGTTGTAAATAACCATATAACGCGATTATTATTTTTAAATATTCTATATTTCCTGGCATTAAAGATAGTCACATAATCCTTTAATTCACTGAGAATATAAAAAGCTTTTAGAGAGTGCTTTTAATTTTACCTGTTACGTAAATGCTTTAACGGGCTTTTAGTGTTTATGAGTCTTTCAGGTACTAAACACACGTCATGCGTAAATATTCATAAATGTCCCAACGACGCTTTCTTTCTACAACGTAGTTCTGTTTTTTCCTTATTACATTTTTCATTTATATAATCATTTAAATTTGTTTCTACCTACATACCAGGGAAGGACCCTCGTAAAAAGCCCTCTAAAATGCGGCATTAATAATACTTTGCACTCATTCGTTCCGTTTTATGGTCGAATTTTAATTGGTAACACTATTGGACAATTCATTGTATTATATGATTACCATTAGCATTTAAGTTGTACCGGAGTTGTAGTTGAATTGAAAAGTATCGATATGTCAATTATATTAGTAGATTGATTCCCAGTTAAGGTTCCTGGAATCAAATCGAATAATCAAAAATACGACCTATGGGCCTACCTTCCCTAATAATTAAGTCTTTGTATTACTATACTGCCAAACAAATTCTTAACCATTAAAAAAATGGCTAGTGTAATGGGGTCACAATAGCAGCTAACTTCTTACGCCCATTAACGTGATAACTATTGCAATAATTTTGAACACGTAAACACTGCCAAATTATCGCATTAAGTGGTGGCTACACCTGAAATTAACACCCATTATCGCGATAATTTATGGCATTTCCCATTTTAGTAAGGTCCCACCATACTAATATTAATAGGTATTGTTAAAAATAGTTACAACCAACCATGATGTGTGGATTAACAAATAAATTGGTGTGCTTGTTCTTCCACTCACCAGTTGAACAAGTTTGAAGCCATATGTCACAAGACCGATGGCAGTTTGAGCCAGTGAGTTTTAGAGTGGAGTCAAGATAAGTCGTCTTGACAAGTCCTCCGGCCCAGTAAACCTGGTGAAGGTGGAAGGTGGAATGCAGAAACATTTCAAACATTTTAATTGAGGCAGCACAGGA
This sequence comes from Leucinodes orbonalis, assembly GCA_019425675.1. Classification (NCBI taxonomy): domain Eukaryota; kingdom Metazoa; phylum Arthropoda; class Insecta; order Lepidoptera; family Crambidae; genus Leucinodes; species Leucinodes orbonalis. The sequence goes on along the minus strand of PQWD01009027.1, from coordinate 105,691 downwards.
AAGTTGCATCACATAACTATTTAATTTATCGACCGTCATCATCATCAGCTCATTATACATCCCCACCGAGGGGCACGAACCTGCCACGCGAACTCCATGCGAACCCAGTGCCGATTGGCCGACTACACACTCAAACTTTGAATTTCTTCGTAGGTGTACGCAGGTCTCCCCACGGTGTTTTCCTTCACTATAAGAACTTCAGAGGAACGTACATAATGACGTTGGTACGGAGCGGGATTTGAATCTGCACCCTCCAGACCGGAAGGCAACAGTCCAGACCACTGAGCCACCGACGCTCTGAATTTATCATTATTTGTATCTATATAACTGCGAAACTTTTCTTGTTAGTAGGCAGTACAGAATTTGGAATAACATTGAAAGAAGAAAACTGATCCACAGAATGGAGAAAGACGAACCGAGATAAATTATCATCATAATATACATTCAAAAAGATTTATATGAGAATTATTCATTACGATGTATAAAGACTTATTTTTTGATGGCCTGAGGTTTCCTTTCGAGGTCGTTATTATTGTGTGTTTCAATGGAGCTATTCTAACTTTTGGTAGGGATTCCTTATTCTGAATCGCAATTATATTATCGTTAAAACATATTAGCTTCTTGAAATTGTATCAGATATAATCAGAACAGACAAGCAGCTAATAAGTACTGTATGTACTTAATTTTTCCCTTATTATTGAGGTACGTTATTACCATTGACGTAATGTAGGAATAAAATAAAAATAAAATCACTTAATGAAACTTTGTTTAGAAAGGCATCTTGCGCCCAAAAAAAGGTAGGTTTAGCACTTAAAAACTATTTATCAGATTACCATTAGAATTAACTCTGGGAAAGTGAGTTTCGATGTTCCGAAGCGCTTTTTGCGAGTTGAGAAATTTACAAATGTTTCCAAGATTTGTTTTAAAGGCTGTCTGTGATTTTCAGTGGTCTTTAACTGTTTTTTCCTTACTTAAGCATACATTTTTAATGTTTTATACATATTAGACTAAGATAAATTATAAAATTCGTAAGGGGAATCAATCAGAAGAAGAGATAATCCGCCACACACACATAGTGCCTTTGATGTTTTGCATCTTAATAATTAATTAATCATGCAGCTTATAACGAGCCACCGCAGGGCACAGGCCTTACCACATGACATCAAGGCGGATTGGTCGGTTTAACGACTACTATTCATCACCATCATTTCAGCCTAATATTATGTCAACTGCTGAAAAAAGGCCTCCCCTAATGATTTCCACGCGGCCTGATCCCTAGCAGATAACATCCATCTGCTACCCGCCACCTTAACCAGGTCATCCGTCCTTCTGGTTGGGGATCGGCCTACGCACCGTTTTCTGTTACGTGGACATCACTCGAGAACCTTTCCGCCCCACCGGACATCGGTTCTACGTACTATGTGCCCTGCCTACTGCCACTTCAATTTGCTAATCCTGTGGGATATGTTGGTCACCATAGTTCTCCTACGGATATCCTCGTTTCGGATATAATACTTAACCGATAGTTGCTTCACTGGTTTCATCGTCAACCAATCGCGCTGACAACTACGCCATCGAGCTCTCTTTCAATGTTATACGCTTGTATTCAAAGACTTTATTATTCAATTAGTAAGCACTAGTCAGCCACGATAAATCTGATCAATTACTACGATAATAAAAAAATCCACCCAGGGTTAGGTTGATCAGGTATTTACACCGCCAAACACCAAGACAGATGGGTTCTGTGTTACATAAAACTGCTTTATTCGAAGTATCACAGTCCAATGCTTGACATTGGTTCCTCCATTTTGCACCAATTCCTCAATTATTATTATTATTTACTTCTCCAAGTCATCCCATTTCCCAATAAAACCTTCATTTATATTTAACGTTTCAATAAATTACATACTGCATCCATAAATTAATGGAAAGGAAGTTGAATTTGTGTTCCAATTTCGAAAACTTTCTTAGAGCAAACCGCTGCAAAGTTAAACCAATTGTTACAGCTTCCACCGCACTCTCAGATTTATCGCTAACGTAATTTTACTTAAAATTGGTTGTTGACTGTGCGGGCGATTAGGCGAATAAAAAGTTTTAGACCTGTGTAATTGTCATTGCCATCAGGTAAACTGTTTGCTCGTTTACCTTTATAAGCATACAAAATTACTTTTTTCTAATTATAAGATCTAATTATTGAATCTTGGAATATCTTTATACGGAACGTGATATCAGGACATACATACTTAGTTTAAAAATATATAATTCATATATGCACACAAAAAATAATGAAATACCGTTGCATTAAAGCAAAGCAAATGTGTTCGATGATAATTGTTTTATATTATTTGTATAAACTTCGCCTGTATAAGTTTTAATATTATTTTTTTAACTCTTTCGTTTCAACCTAACATTTGTCACCCGATTTAGATACTCCGGTTTATATTATGCAGCCTCCACCTTCGATCTTTCGCAAGTCTCACCTACAAGCATCTGACGCTTCCTTTACCACGGTGCGGTCTCCACACCAGAACTAGTTTGCTCTCCGGCTCTGCGATCGAACTACAACTTGCTGATCACGTCAGCTCGTTTACTAAATTGATTCAATTGGGAATTCATTTTGAGGTGAATGTTTGAATTCTTCTCCTAAATATGTCATAGTAGTTATTATTTAGAACTTCAGCAATTCGAAGGACAAACGTTTTACAGATGATATTGGGGATACTTCCACATTCCACCGGCAATTTGTTTACCGGTGAATATCTATCGATATGCATTCCATATTAAACCGGCAAAGCTAACCAGTAATGGGTGTATAAGATAGATGTCGTCCACGAGGGCTCAGTATGGATAAGCCATTGCACGCACAACATTTGAATCTCTTTGCAGGCGTGCGCAGGTTTTGCTCACAATGTTTTCCTTCACCGTAAGAGCGTCGGTAGCTCACTGGTGTGGGCTGTTGCCTTCCTATTTAGAGGGTATATTTGAATTTTCGAAATTATATGTACGTTTATCAGAGGCCCAAAGTATTATAATATATTTCAAAATTGATTTTTACTCATTAGACTGCATTAAGATCCAAAAATCAGTGTTGCAGATTACTACTTTCGGACAGCCGAATCAAACTGGAAAAAATACACAAATTGACATTCACTATGCAGTCTCTTCGTGGGACTCCAACCCACGACTCTGGGACAGCGATCTGAACCATTGCTTATTCACTAGAAATCACGACGCGTGATATTTTTTTAAATTTTAAAGATTTCTTAGTCGACCGCAATGTCTTAATTTTTTACCTCATTTTCAAGTTGCCTTTTGAATGTGGAATATTTTTACGGACCGGTAGAAAGTGAAAAAAAAATTCACCGATATAACAATCGCCGGTTTTAATGTGGATGAATCCTAACTTATTAACATTATTAACGCCTTGCATCTACGGTTGCTCTTCTATCAATTTTGTGTTAAGAGAACGGCATCAGCTTAATTGGGAATCTCGATAACAAGAAAAGATGAAATGTTCCAAACAATGTGGTTTACCAATTAAGGCTGAAATCAGTTAACCAATTGTCTTATATCAGTAGGTGTCGCTAACGTTTCCGCAAAACTATCAACTGTGGGTTTTGATTAAATTTGATGAAACTTGTGTTTATTAAATGGAAGTTTGTAATTTCCCGAACACACCTTATGATTGAATATATTTGACACCAAAATAGGTTTAATAGTTCTAATATTACAAAGGCGAATATAAAAGCCAATTAGGGCGAAATAATCTAAAATTTCGCCTTGTGGTTATACCAGTTTAGAATAAAACTATCAGTTACCCCACTTCCGCGGGTACCGTAAGAGACGGCATTAGGTAGAGAACGGGTAAAGGATACCTAGCATTCACCTATTTTAGCCAATGGCACATCCAGTCTCCCAGGCGTAGAGAAGAACCTACGTCAATCAGTGAGCTTCTACGAACTGTCAAAGTATTTATATTTAAGGATGTTGAAACCTTTAGTCATACTGTGCACTCCCATGACTGACTTTAATATCATCTTTTCCTCTATACTACAATTCATCCGTCGAACAAGCTAAGGAATATCTTCAATAATTAAATACAAGACACAACTTAAATACATTTATACATACGTAGAACGTTAATTTTATAAATTAAAAATAAATAGGATTCTCAAAATATCAGAAAAGTTTTTGCTTAAATGCAGTTAGATGCAATGGTTGTGCTTGGACGCAAGCCAGACGACGTAGCTCGATTAATCAGAGGTGTCTTTAATGTTTGCGATGTATAAAACTTCCTTACTCAGGTGTTTCATTCTTTATGTTTTCACCCTTATAACAAACTGGCAATAAAGAAATATTTGAAATTAAAATTCCACTCTATATTTCATCCAATTTCAACAAAATTTAAAACTTTTTATATTTTTATATTTTTTCACGGCGCAAATTGATATTATTCAGAGGCAACATTATTAAGCATTATCTAAAATTGGGACGACATTTTCAACGTCGAAAAGTTATAAAGCTAAGTCACTTGCGACTGGCAGCCGGCCAGCGACCAACCAAATGTAAGACACCGTACAATTTCCATAAATTATGAACCATTAGCTTACTCATTGTTTTTACATTTATTATATTTTTAATGAAAAGTATGAGGCATAATGAATATAGACAGAAATTACCTCTATGCTATTGTTGCAAGACCAACATTGTAAGTTATGATTCAAATGGTTTTGGTGATTCGGTAAAGGGAACACGCTTCTACCGCTTCGACACGCCTTTTAGTGTAAGGGCAACAGGCTGCATTAAGGAGGCTGCAATCGGAAATAAGAAAATATAACTTCATGTCTTCTAGCACACAATACCCAATTACTTTTATGCGTGCTTACTAAGTTGTTTTCATTATAATAGGCATTATGAATAGTTATGGCGTAAAAATATGGCGATAAAGCAGGCTAAATACTTCTTCTCAGAGGACATGCGGTGTGAAAAGACCAGCTAACCCTGCAGTAGGGCGATACAGGCGAATGATGAAACACATCAATATAAGGTACAGTGATACTGAGCTAAAAAGTTTAGGTTTATGTTACATTGATGATTATGTATGACGATGTAAGCACATCTATTATATCTTTATTAAGGAAATTATCAGCTTAATATAATACATGTGTTTAGTGTACATGACATAATACATAAGCACTTAAAAATTTCCACTGCTTAGACACAAAAATACAAAGCATGAACAAAAGTCACATACATACATTTATTAACTTTGATCATAATAATATGTTCGATATTAGAAATAGTTTAAAAGATATTAGAAATAGTTTAGAAATAGTAGAAAACATATTTTTAACATTTTACTAAGAAAAAAGAGAAAAGAAATTACTACAGTTCACTTATACAAGCTTATGATTTCGTAAAAGATAACGAAACCGCTTCACATTTTCATGAAAGATGTCTATATGATTGTAATTGGCATTAAATGCATTACAAGCTCTTATGACAAAGCTATTCATTCTATACGATATATATATGATTTTTAATAAAAGAACCTGATCTCTGTGATTTCCTCGAGCAACTAACGAATCAATTTTATCCGTATCAAAATTTTTATCTCTTAATTTAAGTCTTTTTAGGAATTTATTTTGTATGTACTCAAGTTGATCAACATATTTAGCATACATTGGATCCCAAACAGTTGAAGCGTATTCAAGCTGAGAGCGAACTTAAGCATTATATAGTAAAATAAGCGTTTCCACATTTTTGAAATCTACGCTTTGTCTGAATATGAACCCAAGCAACTTTTACAAGTTGCTTGGGTTCATATTCAGACAGCCTATATCCACGTTTTATAAATCTAAATATTTTTATTAGAGTATAGGTTCAGAGTTTATAATGGATATGTTACCTTTAAATGCAATCCTAACAATTGTAAATAAATACTTTTCAAGTACTTATAATTCATTTTGATGTGTAAATAATTCATATAATTTCTTTTAAGATATTCCGTCAATTGGAAAGAAACTCCTTATATAAATTTATAGGTTAAAGTGAGGTAAAGACATGCCAACTGAAGAGTTTGAAATTCAATACAACGTACCACTTTGTAAACGCTTGTTCTATCGAGATCCTTTCTGAAACATCGTTTAGGATTCCATTGGAATGCTAAACTTTATACTCTTTGAATACATAAACTTAAGTCTATGTTATCGCAAACACTTAACATCGTTGAAAGTTTTCTTTTAGTAAATAATCTGTATTTCAAGTGATCAGAATGAACAAAAGGCCAATATCAGTTAGTATTTCAATGTAAAATCTAAATTGAAGATATTAAAATTAATTTAAGCACTTATTTCAATGTACCTATTTTACCCGAAGTTTTATGAGCACATTGGGGCATGAAAGGAGCCCCCCGAAGATTACCTAAAAAAATCGTATATCGGCCACCCTGGCAACAGTTAGATTTATCCAAATACTAACTGGCAAATCCTTTCACTACGATGCAAGTTTTTGTAAACGAAAAACTTATTAAAATAATCCATCAAATTTTTTACCATGAATGACACGATATTATTGACAACGGACTCCGAAAATATTCAGAGACATGAAACCTATAACTTAATCCAGATCATGGAGTTAACTTCGGCTGTGTTTCATTTAATCTAATCATTATAATAATTTGACCACATTTCTGAGTTATTCATCAATTTGTTTATCCTTCAAGCCAGTAATAAATTGAACCCCGTTTCTTTGAAAATGTTACATCAAAGTATTGAAGTACACAAATCGTTTGCTCGATACTTAAATGAATCGCTCTGGAGTTTATTTTTACGAAAGAAGTCTCACCCAAGAGCCACATCAATTATTCACAGCGACCATGGTCGGAAAGAAATTAAAACGAACACTCCATTTACTTAGATGTTCTTTTCATTATAATCTACACGAAGTTCTGTCAATTAAATTTATCTCTAAATATAATCGAATAAGAGGAACAAATAAAACCAAAAGGTTTTATGCAATTTGCGTTTTTACCCAAGTTTTTTGCAAAAAACAAAATATTACACGTTAAGAACTCCATTGACTAGTGGCCTCAACGTTCGTCTACGGGACGCGGAGGTTGTGGGTTCGAGTCCCGCTAGGAAAATTCACTTTGTGCGATTTTTCCCTATTTGATTAGGACATTGCAGGTTAAATCATCTGATTATCCGATAAGAAAGATGATTCCGTACTTCAGAGGGCGCGTTAAACAGTCGGCCCCGGCTACAATCTTAAGATGGTAGTCGTTAACAGCAACCCACTAATTTGTATTAGGGAATTCTGGAGACCTAGTACTCATATCCGCTGGCACTGATAGCTGCCAAAAAGTGGGACAGCGGACGCAAAGAAGATCCTTTTATGTAGAAGTAGTCTCCGTAGGGCTTACATAGATTCGATATAACTAAATGAATCTAGGAGCACCCTTCTAAACAATAGCTAGTCGAGGGGATACCTTTGGCTCGATGAAAATATTTTTAAAGCTTAATATCATCAGCGTTCGCTACATGCCCGGTGAATCTGTAAAGGCCATCTACAACTAACAGCAGTAGTCAACTAGAAAAAATAATCTCACCATCCTGCCAAACAACGATCAAGGTTCTGGCCCTTTGCCAGCACGCACTGCACCAGCATGACCGGTACGCTCTGAAACTCCTGCCTTACCCAGCCAATGATCTACACCTACGGCTGATATGAATAATATGGTCAATTCATTTCAGTTTGCTAATGACACTCGAAAAAGCAACTCGAAAATTAGATCTCGAAGAATTATTATTTCTCTTTCTCATTATCACGAATTTGAGGATTAAATTACAAAGTTAAGTAGTCTTCAATTCACGTTGACATTGGTTTTAGATGAATACGAGAAAGCAAATGAAAACTCAATAAATATTCAATATCAATATGAAAACAAACTGCTGTTCTTCACATGTGGTAAAGCAATTTATTACAAAATAGTTCTAATAAAATAATGGTTAGTTTGTGTCCAGCTGTGGACTATGATAAGTTGTAGCGAAGTGAAATTTTAGTGAAATTTATATCAGTCAGTTCGTGTAACATTACTTGTAGATACCCTATCTATACATCTATCATTAATATAGACTATCAAATGCATCAAACAGCTTGGATACCCTTCCAAAATTCTAGGACATCATTTGTAACTCCCAAAATCTTCCCCTTTCATACAACAAATACGTAAACCCATTCAATTATTTTGTATCCACTGAGACGAAAGTAATAGATTGAAATAGTAAAATGTATTCCCATAGGCACTGACAGCGAGCAAAATTCGCAGCAACATAACGAGTATTGTTATTTCGAAACTAATTAAACCGAGTTCAAAATTAGCATAACGAAATAGTTCCAACTCAGATGAGCTGTCTATTTCGTTTATATAATTTACTAGCTTTTGCCCGCGGCTTCGCTCGCATTAAATTCGGGATAACACGGTACTTTCATTTATCACTATACATAGGATTTCCCCTCCCTCCAACTTTAAAGGTTTCGGGGTCAATTTCAGATTTTTTTAGCATAAATATGTTACAGTGAGCTAACCTTAAAAGATAGACATAGCGTCGCGGACTTTTTTGTAGACCTTTAAAAGAAGAACAATACTATCATACATGACTTTTGTGTAACTATAACCGTTTACGCAGCGTACGCAGCGGAAGCTCCAAGTATGAAAAAATACCCCCGATTTTGAAACAATTTTCATTGCTGCTCCGCTTCTATTACTCGTAGCGTGATGATATATAGCCTATAGCCTTCCTCGATAAATAAGCTATCTAACACTGAAAGAATTTATCAAATAGAACCAGTAGTTCCTGAGATTAGCGCGTTCAAACAAACAAACAAACTCTTCAGCTTTATATATTAGTAAAGATAAGAATAAACAACAAGACATTGAATTGGGCTATAGATGACAATTTACGACGCAATGTCCAAACACAGCGCCGTTATTAATTATTTTATTTAACTAAACTTTCGAGTTTTAATATAAAATTATTATATCACAAATTTAGGTTTATAATCTTATATAATTTACATTGAGAGTATCCATAATTTTATTTCTATGAAACCTGTGGATACGATTGGAAATATTTTCTGACAAAACAAACGCAATGTTTCATCTCATTTTCGTGATGTCCGGAAACCACAACTATTAATAATATTTATTACTTGTTTATTCACAAACCCATTTAACATAATCTTTATGAATTATGACCACGTTAATTATACAGATACGTATATCTCTCTCTTCAACCTATCGCAGTCCACTGCTGGACATAGGTCTCCCCCATTTTGCGCCAAACATCCCGGTCCTCCGCTTTTCTCATCCAGCTTCCACCAGCGATCTTTCGCAAGTCGTCGGTCCATCCGGCCGGAGGGCGTCCCACGCTACGCTTGCCAAGACGCGGTCTCCACTCCAGAACTCGTCTGCTCCAACGGCCATCGGCTCTGCGACATACGTGACTAGCCCATTGCCACTTCAACTTGCTGATCCGGCGGGTTATGTCGGTAACTCTAGTTCTCTTACGGATGAAATCATTTAAGATTTTATCCCTAAGAGGAACTCCAAGCATAGCTCACTCCATTGCGCGTTGAGTGACTTTGAACTTGTGAACCAATCCCGCAGGCAATGTCCATGTTTCAGCTGCGTATGTTAGCACGGGTAGGACGCATTGCTCAAAGACTTTTGTCTTTATGCGGATTTGCCGACTTCACGCATATCCTTTGAATTTCTTCGTAGACGTGAACAGGTTTCCTCATGATGTTTTTCTTCACCATAAGAGAGTCGGATTAACGTACATATAATTTCAGAAAGACTAAGATTAATATGAAACTCAACTTAATGGCTTTTTTATCCAAATGATGCTCTATTATATTATAATAAGCAATCCCATGTGCAAAATATGCAACTTATTTGAATTAGAGCATTACATGAAACACGTATTCTTAAACAATCGCGTCCAGGATTGAATATACATGTAAGTTACGAATTTAAAAGAACTGCACTTAAGTCACGGCCGGCAGACTCGGGAAATCTCCAGCTTTTATGCCTGAGGAAATAGCACTCTTTCATTGTTCCATTTTAAGTTCAGTTACCTAAGTACGATGTAACACTGGCCTTACCTGTCAAATGTAGTTTTTTTCTATTAGATATACTTCAATCACAAAAACATAAGTGAATAGGAACCGAAGTCTAAGTAATTCAATTCAACTTAAGTGGTTCAAACAGTTTAGCAAATATGGTGCTTAAGAAGACAAGGGTGCGAATTAAGGAAACAAGTATGATTGCAAGCTTGATATGTTATAAGAGAAAGGGATAGTAAAAATCACCGTTTGATCTTCAGCCTAGTTTGAAATTTTCTGTGTTATGGAAGCTCATATTATATAATATGGTCCGTCAGTCCTAACTGACGTATAATATAATACTTGGGTCCTTCCACATTCAACAAATACGTAATTATGTTGAACTACTCGTCTATTCGTTTGTCAAAATCATTTGTTTCACTAGAACTATATATGTTAGTGAAGGTGTAATTATTCCAAAGAATTTAACGATTTCGTCTATTGTTGGATAATAAAGGTAACCCTTAATAACACTTGGCATTGTCAGGTGTCAAGCTTCAAACATCATTGATTTTTTCTACACTCCTTTTCCATCATTACCTAAGCTATTCCCATTATATATTAATCCAAATTTGTTCAAACGTCCTTCCTTCCTTATTTCCCAGCCGCCGACCCATAGATATAGTATAAGCGCAGCGCACTAATTCTAAATCTGTGGGCCGACCAACTGTAAGGTTTAATTTTTATTTTTATTTATGAATCTTCTATGGTTGAGGATTGAGAGTATCTTATTTTGGCGGTATGTACTATCAAAAGTCTTAGGTCTACATTTTTCCACCATTCCAATGGTAGAGCGGATTTTTATAAATATAAATTTTAAATACTCGTATCGACTAACATTCGCCATCTAGCCCCAAGCTAAGCGTGAAACTTGTTTTAAGTGTACTAAACAACAGTTGAACATACGTCCCTATATTATTTAGCCTGTAATATAGATATTGAATAACGGATATTTTTTATAAATACTTAAAAAACACCCAGACCAACACAAACACACATGTTCATGCACATAAATGTTTGTATTGCCCGTGGATCGAACCTGGAACCATTGGTGTGACATCTCAACCAATTAAACCATATGGGTCGTCGAAATACGCGGATCAATGACGATTTGTATAGGACAGTCAGGATGACGCTTACAACATGAGCATTGAAATTTATAATCGTCTTCCGGCTGAGCTTAGGATGCTACATGGTTCCTTATTTAAAACTCAACTGACGAAGTGGTTAATGGATAAATGTTTTTATAGTGTTAAGGAATATATGGATCGCCAATTTAATTTAATATTTTTTGAATCTTTATTTTATTTATATTTATGAAACTGACATAACGATGAATTAATAGAATTTATATGTACTATAACAATTATTAAGAATGATATTATTTCGTTTATTTCGTTTAATTAATATTTTTCATTAAAAAAAAAAATCTAATAATTTTTTGTTAGGTTTTATGTTTGCATGCCTGCGAGCAGGCTAACACACTGGGCCTATGTTATATAATATCACCTAAATATATACTGTGTTTTCGCAAATAAAAGCTTTTGACTTTGACTTGACTTTGATGCCCACCTGATGGTAAGTCATATGCCCGACCATTGCAGAGTGGCATTGAAGAAAAATTAATAACTGATTGAAAGCTATCATTCTCCATAAATGCCACGCTACGCCCGTCACCCAATACAACAGATGTTAGGTCTCTAATACCCGGTAATTTTTAATAGCTACAGTGCCCTCACCCCAAAACGTAAAGTGCATAAAAATCGTATTTCACCGGAAAACATCTGGCACTGCCGTGGTCATACTACCTTCACCTACCTAGACGTCTCAGTACCGAGTCTACCACTTAGTAAATGCTCAATTCTTAATACAGTAGCTGCTAGCGCCTTAAACTTACGCCAGTTGAGTAACCCTTTGAACGCCAATGATACCTAAAGGTCAGAAACTACAGATTTTCTATTGTTTTTGGATTACTGGCGTTCAAAGGTTTTTTTAAACACAGTCTTTTTATAAACTTTCTTGTAAGCCATCTAACAAGTCGACTGTGTACTCTGAAAGAGTATTATGAAAGACTCGTACAACTAAATTAAAATGTATTGCTCCTGATATAGGTAAGTACAAGAGGTGCAATACATTTTAAACTATAGTAGCTTCATCACAACTTACGAATTCACGGCCCACAAATAATAGGTTGGTTACAAATCAGGGAAATAAATGTGTCTCCGATTAAGTTGTACCTGGAACTACATTTAATATACCTATGTCTTATGCAATGAATGATATTAATTTGATTTGATCATCATCATCATCTCATTTATACTTTCCCAGCGAGGGGCTCGATCGTACCCGTATACGCGGACCCAGTGCGGATTGACCCACATAACGCACAACCTTTAATTTCTTCGTAGGCGTACGCAAGTTTCCTGGCGAAATTTTCTTTCACCGTAAATTTGTCGGATAAAAGTATATAATATTTTTTAGAATTCGAATACACATGTGTACGTGCCCGGATTTGAACCTGCACCATCCAGATCGGAAGGCAACAGTCTACACCAATGAGCTATCGACGCTCTCTATTTGATCACAATTCTGAAACAGGTATCGAATCACTCATAGCTGAAAGAGTTAGGTGAGCTCGTTATAATAACTAAAATAACTACTAATACTTTAAATTATCCAATAATAAACAATGAAAATCATATTGTAATTATAGTACCCATACGTAACTAAATAACAAATTGTATATTTTGTTCTCTAAGCTAGTCAAGTGTTAGTCGAACTTGTACGAGAGTGTTGAACCACTACAAATAAAATTCCAAGATAAATAAGTCGTATTTATAACCTCTACTCTTCTTGTGCGGTGCTTACACTTGCTTCCTGATTCGATTTCCACGTAGGTATACCTTAAAACAACCAAAAGCTTTAATTTAATACTTCATATAAAAACTGTTATGCAATTTAAATGTAGGTATTCTTCAAATACATCTGATAAATAATTGTTTATATCCATTTAAAAGTATATAATATAAAAACATTAGCCTATAGGTAATTGAGATAAAATCTGTTACCTATATACAAAGTAACAATCAGGGTAGAATTGTACAAAGCAAAGTTATATCTTACAACTATACGATCTACCATTATTATTTTTGCAGCTTTATTAAACTTTTTTTTCACGGATCTAGACTTAGTGGTCAACAAACATTCTATAGCAGCAAACTAATGTAATGGGCTGACTTCTTAACCAACACCTAGCCAACAACCTTACCAAACAACAGTAAACATATTGATATTACTTCTTGGTATAAGGCAAAATATTATTTACCCTCGGCTTAATTTAAATTAATACCTGAATTCCTAAACGGTAAACTAAATGGCTAGGGATATTGATGAATAGTTTACAATCTCAAACACCTCAAGATAGAAAGTAATAAATCCGAAATTGTCAGCAATTTCGCTGAATTTATTCTAATTAAATCTTTTACCTCAAAAGTTAACTTGAATCTTTTTTAATCTGCTCTATAAGTTCAACAAAGAGCCTGATATTGCTTTAATGTTCATTTTAATTAATTGGGATATTGATGATCTTTTATGGGTGTATTGGTTTTACTTAAATTTCGTATATAACAATTAAAAGTTTAAATTGGGTTTAACATGCCGAAATGAATGTTGCCGAGATGAAATGATGTTTTGAGAAAAGACGGACAGGAGCCTGTTCATTAATTTCTATAATATTTCTGAGCATTTCTTCACTTTGCCTATGCCTATGTAGGCATGGGAGAAATTTTGATCTATGTCTGATACGAGTATGTATTGCATATTGAATTCAATACATAATCGTATCAGATCCGTAAAGCACTCCCTCAAAATATTAAGAAATTAACCATTTGTAACCATACGATGGTAAATAAAACGCGAACTATTTTTTATTTTAATTTAGTTTATTGAGTATTATATTCAATAAGTTAAACATGCAATGAAGCCATTCAATGCTATAATTATCCATTAAATTAGTTATTCTCAGCCTTGATAACTTAGAGTTAAATTACCAAATAACTTAACTTTTGATTTCAGTTCAAATTAAATAAAATATAAGAACCTGAACAAAGGGGAGCATTTTATTTTACTAAAAGCAAGTTTGAACCCGGGTCGATGGAGCCTCGGTAATGTCACTATTTATTTCATAGACTATTTTCAGGCTCTGTCGAATACCTGAAATTAACACGGGCTAGTGACTGTTCCAGTCTAGTTCGAATAAATGTCATAAAACTGGTGTCAGTTCATATTATAAAGACCTCTATAGGTTTCAAGAAAAATCTTCTATTTTGTGTTTATTTCAAGTAGCTTTATTACTTACGTGCTTTTGCCAAATTACGTCAAGTCCTAATGTCAACGCTTCCGCAATGTTTAAAAACGAAAGTTTGAGCAATACTTACACACACAGCTGCAACATGGATAGTATGGATACTGACTGCGAGATTAGTTTACAAGTTTATAGTCACTTGTGAACTAATCCTGCAATCAGTTTTATTAACAGCATAAATGACATTGCTATACAAAACTACTAGTACCTAAATAAATTTCTATTGAAGATTCAATAATTTTAGGTCAAAATACTCAGAATCCCTACCATTGTACCTTAATAGACTCACCTCGAATTAATGCCACTGTGACGTTAATGGACAAGAATCTATGTGAGGATATGATCATCTTGGTTTATAGCGTACTAGCTTTTGCCCGCGGCTTCGCCCGCGTTAAAGTCGGGATAACATGGCTCCACTTTCCTGGTAACAGAACAGAATAATTTTAACACTGCAACAAAAAACGGAACCCTTATCGCGAGAGACACCTCCAAGATGAAAAAATTATGTCCCCCCCTCTAATTTCTAAACTATGGGGTTGATAAAATCCAAAAAAATATATGATGTACATTACCATAAAATCTAACAACGAAATTTAGTTTGAACGATTTCTGGTGTGTAGTTTTTTTTATACGTCATAAACAGTGAACCACTATTTTCTCATATTAAAGCTGTAGTAAGTGCCTAGGTAAATAAAAAATATTTTATTAACGTTACTTGTTGCTTATTTCATGCTTACAAATTCTAAAAATGAAAATTATATCAGAAAATCTATTAATATCTGCCATATAAGTAAAATTACTTGCAATGTAAACTACTCACCAAATTGTGTCAATAGATGGCGTTGACAGTAGTTTACACCGCACAAGCAATTCGTTTCCAGAATTCATATAGTCAAATGTAATCCATTTGGAATTTATACATAATATGGCTACTAATTATTAAAATAGAAGTTGCGTACACTTTTATTTGGTGAAATCCTTACTTTTCTTATTTTTAATTAATCGAATAACTTCGTGTTTTTACAATGATCCGAGTAATATGAAATATCTTACTTCACGGATGAACGTCGGTATTTGTTTTTGTTTTAATTTACTCTTAGGATTCCGTATTCAAATAGCAAAAACAGAACCTTCGTATATTTGTAATGTCTACCTGTCCGTCCGTATGTTACACTTTTATCTCCGAAACTATTAGTACTATATACTATTCAAACTTTGTAAGTATAATTATGTGTTCTGTGAACCACTATAAGATTTCGACATGAAACTTGAAGAAAAATTAATATATTTTAAGATTCCCCATATATTGAACTGAAACTCGCAATTTTTTATGTATCATACCCACACGTATCAATGTGTAGGTCTTGAAAAATTCAATTTTTAGCTTTCTACCTTAAAAACTGCGAAAAATCAGATATGATACTTCCTCTATTTGATGGGCTTGGGTATGGATTTAAGAAAAAAAAATTATGCCATATTTTTTCGTTTCCGACAAATAGTCCGCATACTAAATTACAGCGTCGTACTACAAAAATTGCGGAATGTTCCATACAAACTTCCTACCCCCATTTTAGGGAAGTGGGGGGTGAAAACGGGACAAATAGTAGCCTAAAATCTATTCCTTATACCTTCTATCAACATACCAAGTTTTAATAAAATCCGTTCAGCCGTTTAGGCGTGAAAGCGTAACAAACAGACAGACAGAGATACTTTCACATTTATAATATTAGTATGGATATGACATATTGCGGCTTGATTTTGCTTATAGGATACTCCCTTAGACTACGCGACCAAGTAGGTTTATTATTTGTAGGCCCGTATGATGTATTGGTTAAGATGTTGGCTATATATCAACTTAGTCGGGTTAGATTGCCAGGTAGTACAAACATTTATGTGAGCGAACATGCCTGTTTTTATGGTTCTGGGTGTTTACATGTATATTATTTATAAGCTTCTTGCTTAAATTGGAACTAGATCACGCTACTACATTAGGTAGATAGATCAGGTATAAGTGCACTTTAGATTTTTTTTAAACTGCACACATTAAAATATAATCCTTGTGAGTATACACATAAAGCTTAAGTGATCATTATTAAAAAAAAATTTAAGGTCTCTTCATTATTTATTTTCCTATGCCCAGAAATGGCACCAGGTTCAAGAGGGAGAGAAAAATAATAATAATTAAAAAAGTGAAAGTGTGAGTAAAAATTAAGCCTAGAAATAAGAAAGCAACCATGCCATTTATAACCATGAGGAACTGAATGTTTACTTTTTTAGTTTATTATTAATATTCCCTTTACATTTCGAACGTTACATTAAGTGTAATTTTTATCGACAACATTGAATGCAATTTAGAATGTTAGCAACGCAAGACGGACGGGCAAAATGACTATATTATACTTTTTAAGTGCACTATTAAAATATGACAAAACACTTGGCCCCTTAGTACATCAACCTTATTTTCTTAGAGTCATAATATATGTGGTTGTTTACGTAAAATGGACATCATATTCTACGTGCGACGGTTCCAAGCTCGCTCAAATGGACTTTATTTCGCTACCATGAAAAAACAATTGACGTTATAAAAAACTGTCGGGAGTAAAACTAAGTTTTGACTGCAGTAATATAGTGTTTTAGGTAGGTATAGATACTTTGCATACTCGTAACATTGATATAGTATTCAGTTGTTAATATTCAACAATTGGTAAATTATAATGGATGTAAGGAGTCCGATCGACAAGCTTTGGTTCATATTGCTGCTGTAGAAGTAGTACATTGTATTTATAAGATAAATTCATCTCACCTATATACAAATATATCAAATATATCCAGTTCTTAACCCTGTCTTGACATTACATATACTACTATTCTAAAATACATTACAGCTTTGAAGAAAAACAAAAAGAAATATCTAGTAAGCATTACCAAGCATCATTTATTTTTATTAGGAATAGAGTAAGGTTAGTAAACAAAGCTAATTCAATTTGCTTAACAAAATTATTTTATCCTTGTTTTTATTTGCTATTTGTACTACGAAAACATTTTCATTCCACAGCCGACAACTTGACATATAGGAACGTGCGCTATTCTTTACCTACGTCATTCAGCGCTGTCGTAGTACTTAAAGCTCAGTCAGCCGCTACGAATGCTACGAGTAAAATTGCCTATTTACCGATATACACTGATAAAATGTTAAGAAAATGAAATCTGCGGGTAGACCCATTGAAGTCAAGTACAATGCGATTTAATACCAAAACCTTTAAACATGTGGAGAAGTATCGTTACTTTCTAGAGCGTAGTCTACCAAGAGCTTGACGATTCAGAAGAATCAGTAAAAGATTTATTTGTATAAATATATTTTTAAGTGTGAGTTTGAACATAAATATTAGATTCGAACATAAATATGCTTCTATTATGAAGTAGATTAGATGTGATTAGGGTTCATTTATATAATACCATCATTTATATACAGTCCTCAAAAACCGCATATTGTTTAGATGTCCAGTAAAATAACGATTTTGAATACACTTGGCGCTAAATCGCTTCAGTACAAGCAGGCGGAATAGCTGCACTTCTTTGAAGCGCAGAATTCACCGGTAATATATTAACTAAATATATAGTGTTTTTTTTCGAACTGACTACTGCTTTTGACCGCAGATGGCCTTTACAGCTTCACCGGGCAATTGGCAAGCGCAGATGGCTCTCAGCCTTAAACATTTACACAAACCTCGGCTCAGGGCGTTGCGGCTTGGTAGCCTAACATATGTTTAGGGAGAAAAGCGGCCCGGCACATGCCGGTTACGCGAATAGAGACTGTGCGAACCTACAGGGACAAGCGACGATGACCTCCGCCGGCGGGGACGGAATCTCGGTTGTCAAACTGTACAGTATTTTAATGTTTTAGCTATTTCGGCCGCCGTTATCTAAAGTACGCTCTGTAAGACTAACGTTGACTAATTATACCATAAATTTTATCCCATCTCTGATTGTAAATGGAAGGTTCACTTTTTAATGAAGCTGGATATTCTGCGCCTTGCCCTATCCTATACAGAATAGGATATCCTCACGAATCATGAGAGGTTTCTCAATAGATACATAGTCCAATATTTAGACTAGGATAACCCTAACTTAAATTGGTATTGTCGATTAGCTAATGAATCCCAGAGCGTCTACTAACAATGATTGGTCGATCTTCGATGTATTCACTATTTGCACAGGATACAACATTTGCAATCAGGGTAACAGGGTACACACTTAGATTAAACCTTACTCTTGAACTGGGGATAGTGGTTTCGCTGTAAAGCTGTTTTATTGAAGCTTTTCGAAAATGAAAAGACGTGCGTGGGTTCAAAGTTGTTATATTTTCTAAATTAATATCAGTAACTTATTTTAAAGTACATATATGAATACAAATGAATATTTGGCTATATTAACGAGCAATGATTCAAATGAATTTAGTCAATTTTTTTATTAGTATTATCCAAACACATATACACGATATGTGTAGTTTAGTAGCAGATATCTCATTCATCAACCAATTGAAAACCATGCTAAAACCGTGACCAGGTTTCTATACACCAAAAAATGCAATTGAAATTTTATTTTATTTTTCTATATAATAATGCTATGCTAATAGTCTATTAGACTTAATCCGACCAAGTCGAGTCGAGCCTTATATATTTATTATTTAATAAATTGTTTAGTTTAGTTACTTAATCAAGAGGTCAAAAGCACTCACATATCTACACAACGTTTTCTCCGGCTGTTTTACCCAAGGTTTCACGATTCTTACCTGCCGGGCTTAATTAATGAAATCCTTACCTTGTAAGTAGGTACTGAAACAATACGAATGATTGTGTTACTCTTAATGAATTGGGAGTACTTTGATATTATGGTTCAGGTTTTATTTCTTAGGAATATGAACATGCCAAATAGCAACGTTATTTTAGCTGATTTTCTGATTATAAAACTTTAATGAAACTTTTGACTTAAGGATTATATTCAAAGGATTTTAGGCATCCCTGCGAATTTTTTTTTAATACAACCTGACAGTCTATGAAGAGTTGCAACTGTCACATAATAAACTAGTGTTCTGAATAAAGTGATCACAGTGCAGCTGGAGACTTAAAACGTAAAAGTAGCAGTGGGCTGGTTACGTATACGTCGCAGAACCAATGGCCGTTGGAGCAGACGAGTTCTGGAGTGGAGATCGCTTCTTGGCAAGCGTAGCGTAGGACGCCCTCCAGCCCGATGGACCGACGACTTGCGAAAGGTCGCTGGTGGAGGCTGGATGAGATAAGCGGAGCACCGGGATATCTGGCGGAAAATGGGAGACCTATGTCCAGCAGCGGACTGTTTCATAAATAATAATACAGTATAATGATACAAAGCCTTTAGTTAGTACTTTTGTGTTTCGGGATGAGGGCACTGTAGCTAGTTAAATTACCGGGTATAAGAGACCTAACATCGGTTGTCTCAGAGGTCGGGCGCAGTGCGGCATTGATGGAGGATAATAACTTCTATCAGTTGTTGGTATCCTTCAATGCCGCTTCAATTGTTAGGCCAGTAAGGCGTATCACTTACCATCATGTGAGCGCCGTGACCGGCCTGTTCCCTTGTAACATAAAAAAAGATACCAAAAAAAACACTACAGATTATTTTTTTGACAAAACAGCGTATTTCGCTAATGTATCTTGGTTTTACAGCAATTCGCGTACAAGGGCAAATAATGTAGGTACATGCAACGACCAAAGCCTCATTGAAAACGTGCATGGCATCCATGTTAAGCTCGACAACGTTATTACTAGCGCCAGCAACGTTCAAGAGCGATATTATAATTCCCCAGTCATAACCTAACCGCAACAAATGGGCACGTTACTTGCAACGGGTTTTAATAATAAATAATCACAATTTTATATACATACACACATTTCTTAGCTCATATCATCATCATCATCAGCCCATCATAAGTCCCCACCGAGGGGCACGAGCCTATCTGTAAAGGGTTTATAGTCATCCACATGGGCCCAGTGCGGATTGGCCAACTTCACGCATAACCTTAGAATCTCTTCGCAGGCGTGCACAGATTTCCTCACGATGTTTTCCTTCACCGTAAGAGAAAAAAATTCGAAAACACATTGGTACGTAGCGGGATTTGAACCTCCGCCCTCCAGATCGGAAAGTCAACAGTCCACACCACTGAGCCACTGACGCTCTTAGCTCATATAAAGCAGTAAAATATTGTTTCTTTTTATTTCATAAGTGAACGGGACGATCAATCCGCTCACGTGGGGGTAAGTGTTGCGCCTGACCATGACAATGCAGTGTTTAAAGAAGTTAATAACAGTAGGTAGTCATTATTTTCCGCCAACACTACCCTGCGCTCATCACCCGAGACGACAGGTGTCTCTTATACCCGGTAATTTTGTATTTTAGAAGATATACAGAATTATATGCTAGTGTGGTTGAGATTTCCGAAAATGGCATATGCCAGTGACCCTGCAAAGTACAAGTATTTTTTAAAATGAAAGATCATGGGTTTTTTAATGTAACCAAGTGTACAGGACGTTCAAGACGCTCACCTGATGGTAAGTGATACGCCTGACCAAGCCAGAGCGGCCTTGATGGAGACCAACAGCTTATGGACATTTATTAATTTCCACCAACGCCGCACTGCGCCCGACACCCGAGACAACAGATGTCAGGTCTCTTATAACCGGTAGTTTCACTAGCTACAGTGCCCTCATACCCGAACACAGAAGAGTAAAACACTCGTGTTTCACGGGACTTTATCTGGCACTGGGGTGGTACCTACCTAGACGACCCAGTACCGGGTCTTATTTGAATAAATTAAAATATATGTATTTTAATTTAGGTTATTTGAAATAAGATATTGTTTCTATTCCTTTTTTTCAATACGCGAACCCCATTTGACTTCACTTTGCCTGATGTGAAGCGAAAACGATGGAGGATCAAGTACGGTACGGATACCTGGATATTTGTATATAGATACCATTAAGTTAAAAATCTACGTAAAAAACAATGAAAAGTTTTTGGGTGACTTAAAAGGTAACGGTTTTTTTTTTTAAATATGAAAGAAAGCAAGCCGGTGGATTGATGGGAATGACTAGGCACTATTGCCTGCCAGGCATTATAAATTATATTGAACACATATTTTTCAATCTATAGATGAACGTGCTCGTTATTAATCCTTTGACCGCTAGGATTCCAGACACAATGAAAAATCAATTGTTTCCGGTGGATATTTCAGTCAGCGGCGGTATAAGGGTTAAACCTCCAGTACAGTACCTGCACATATAGCTACCACCGACCCGCCCGAAAACTGTATGAAAAAAATTGAAAACTTATATATATAACTTATATACTTATATTTTACTGATACTTGTTACGAAACGTCTTTTATGAATATTCCTATCACTACCTACATCTGCTCTCAGAAAGATTACTTGAAAGCTTAATAATGTTCTAGAAATCTCGAAAGAGAACACTCAAGAGAGCTTGAAGATCGAGTGGTAATAAAACGCCTTATTGAACTTATGATTTATAGGCTAAAATATTAAGAGAGTAACGCGATCAATGTTGGGATTTCATCGGAAACTTATATGGTAAAATTGATAAATCAATTCTATTGAAAATATATAAGTACCTAAGTGTTTTGAATATTTTATACAAAACCTAGGACATTGTAAATTAATAAAACGTTCAGTAGGTACTTAACTCATTTGACCTGATACAAAAAGTTTTTTCTAGAAATGCTCTATAGGTCGTTAACGAAAAACTGTGTCCATACAAAAAAGTTTTTGTTTTATTACTGACTCACAATTTGACATCAAACTTAAGGGTGCATTTAAGGTATGATGACATCAATGAAGTACAACTTCTGAAATTAATGATATGAAGCTTACAACCAATATTTCCACAGGCACAATGTGCTCTGCTCAATGAATCCTTTTTTGGGGGTTTGGACCATGAAGCGTGGTCTTATGAGTATCGGTGAATCGCCAGAGCCTTGTTTGCTTTTAAGTAGTATTCACTATAAATAGATGACGTTCATATGAGTATTTAATGTAAGACGCAAAAAATCCTTACTGTAAGAAAGATTTTCTGAACAATTCCTCCCAATGATAATCTCAATTAAAACTATACCAAAGATCAAAGGAATAATGGTCGAGAACGAATAAAAATACCAGATAGCCAACGACATCAATATATCCACAATCCACGTATGAAGTTCAACTAATGATATTCAATGAGTTGCGATTTATTCTTGGCAGCGTAATCAAACCGCACTTAGAAAATGTGAAATTGAGCCCCGGACGGCCTCTGGTGATAAATGATGTTTACTCAATAGTCAAGTGATTCGAATGCCCCTGCATATTTACCGCTTAATTACGCATCTCTATTTGTCATGTACTGTCTAGACAAATCGTATTGTGTGATTGTTCTAGTTTTGATTTTTGTATTCTTTAATGCTTAAGCAAATGTATTTATGTCAATACAATGTTTGTGAAACGTATAAATGATTGTAATTTCCTTTTAAAAATAAAAAAACACATATATTTATATTCTGTATAAGTCCTTACATATAGGCTAACACACATGTTTATGAGCACAGTTTTAGTACTGCCCTTGAATCGAATCCCGTACCCTTAGTATTGCAGCCAATGTTTTAAACTTTATTCACTTTGGTCACTGGTCGTCAAACAGTCGTCAGAGTTGCATTGTACTTTTAGAGTGTTTTTGAATAGCAACCGATGAATTGAAAATGTACTGCTTTCGGCCGAATTCATTAAAGCTTGGGTTTTCAATCACGTTACAAAATTAGATTACCCTACCTCCGTCAAAAGTAGGTAACGTTAATAGCAGATAACATTATTCGAAGCGTTACTTTATACGTCTTCACCGGTAAAACATGGTTCCTAACCCTTGTTAGTAGTCAGTTTATCACTTTGTCACCCTTGTAGTTACACACTGAATACGAAGATCTCATTCAGTTTGAATTAAATTGAATATACATTGCTAAAAGCTCGAGGAAGCTTACAAGGTATGCACGAGTAGGCACAACTCATTTAAGTAGAATCGGTACCTACGAGTACCAAGAAATAATAAACAGACAATGACGTCATTGTCCAACGCTATTTTTTCATAGGTCTTGCCCTGAAAGGCGGCTAAGAGCTGTTCGCTCACACTTAAGCTGTTCGCAGCTATGTCCAACCTGTGGACTGCCATAGGTTGAAGAGAGCGAAGAGAACAATATTAAAACATAACTTTAATTTTTTTCATATAAAAATACTAGAAACATATCCTAAATGGTAGTCGCAGAACAAAATCGCACTCTTTGTACTGCGATGTTTGGCTATAGCCATATCGATTGGATAGGTAATGCGATTAACTGGGTACGAAATGTTATCGCTTACTTTTTCAAAGTAAATATGGACTTTTTGTCATACTAAGTCATCTAGTTAATGCAAATACATTAATAAGATAATAACATTACCATTAACGTTACTATCTTATTACTGTACTGTAGCTTGAACTGTTCTTGAACCCATGTTCAAGAACAGTTCAAGCTTTCATGAATTTTATGAATAAAATATGAGCCAAGTTAACGTGCCAAGGAAAGAGTGAGCAATTATATATCATCAATTTTCAATTTTATATCCTCATTTAATTTAATTTCAAAATATAATTTAGAAAAACTGTTCCAAACACAAAGGTACGTATTTGAATAAATAAGCGGCAAAAGTAGAAGTTACACAGCTTTATCAACTTATTTTTCATTAGATAATTTCTTTCACCGCGTGTCGTTCTGATAATCTACCGAACCAAATATCACCTTAGCGTGACCCAAATATCATCTTAGCGTGAACTAAATATCAGTACCATGATAAACATGGTACCTGCATTAAATTAATGATGATATTTTTTCTATATGATACTTTCAGTTTGACAACCACCCGACGCTCACTATTGTGACATGATGACCTAATAGTATTTCTTGTATCCTAGGTTCAAAGCCTCATGTTTTCAATATTCCAGCGTTTGTAAGAGAAATAAAGAGGAAACTGGTTTTATCAATATATTAAAATAAGGTTAATTTAAATTAAGCGGGAGCTACGCCCCGAGAAATAGCTAATTATTTGATACAATTGTGCTCATAATATGTCCAATAATGGTAGGTATACAATTTCTGGTTTCCTGTACAATAATATCCTTGTAGTTACATTATCTTATGTACATAATAATTTAATAGCACGCATAGAAATCATTGAAACCACTTAAATCATTACCGCTACTACAAGTTACCTTGTACAATTATTATATTAATATGTTCTATGTATTTTGTAGTATGTAAATCAATAATATAATCCAAAGCCTATAATGTATAGTTGTCAAGAAGACAAAGCGATGCATGCAAAATACATGCTTATGTTGAGTGAACAACAACATTAAAAACGTTATATTTGCGTAGCATTTCTCATTACGTTTTATGTTTCTGACACAAAACCTGTTTTTTTTACCTATTTTTTTGTGATTACTTCTGGCTGTAAATATAAGAAATGTATAAATAGAAATAGATCGATAAATGGCAGAGTTAGTATTGTCTTGATGCTTTTTCAGTATTATAAATAATTTAAATGAGGCAAACGATAGTAGCTTATGTATCTGATAGTAAGACAATTTCAATTTAGGTCCTTCAAGAACACTTCGAATATCAATTAATGCTATCTCTGTCAAGTGCCGAGTGTTGACATGAACAATCGCAAATCCGAATAAGCAACGTCTCGTACGTTGCCAAACTTTTTAAATGGCGATGATGAAATATTCATAAGGAGGAGGCTATTTTAGGCCGCCAGTGATTTTAAGAAATCTTTACCTGTAAGTGAACGAGATATACATTACTAATATACTTTTTGCTAATACTATAGGATCAGATTCAGGCGACTTCAAGCACAATACTAATTTAAAAAGGAATCAGAACTTAGGCTGAATATAGGACCTGGAACAATATCATCATAGCTTTACAAAACAATGAAATTGCAATAACAATCTTTATGAAATCTCTTGGAGAAATTGTATGAACATTGTCATAAAGAGCTGTACTTAACAAGCCTCATTTTTATTATACGCATAGCTTTGACATATATGTACGCACATGAGATTTTTCTTTCAGCATTTTCAACAAGAGTTGGCTTTGTCACATTCAAACATGTAAGCAAGTGAATAAATAAACATTTATCACGAATAGAGAACAAGAACACATATTATTATAATTGTTGTTTATCTCATATATACTACTTTCTACTTCTACTTTGTAAGTGTAAAAACATAATTTTTAGTCTAAACCTACTGCGACTAGGCTCGTCGTGACGTGACGTCGTTCGTTTTATGCCGCACTGTTTCAGTATTTTTGGCGGTTGGGCAACCCTTGTTCCTTATATTATTAAGACAATAAGAAAGGTGAGGTTGGCTTGATTTGTGAAAGATAGTATCTGGGGGTATGTTGGTCACCTCCTATACCTATACGATATCCTCGTTTTAGATCTTTTCGCGTAGGGAAACGCCTAACATAGCCCTCTCCATAGCACGCTGAGCAACCTTTAGCTTATTTAAGAAGCCCTTAGTGAGCAACCACGTTTCGATTCGGTTTGTCATACACTGGTCAAAGACCTTCGTCTTGAGACACTGAGGTATTTTGGACGAAAAGATCCTTAAATTCCCAAACGGGCAGCGTTTCCCTATTGGATTCGCCGAGAAACCTCCTTCTCGAAGTTGGACCTACCCATTTGACTGCTTGTTCGAGGTACAAGGTAAGTATGAAGTACATGTATTATACTTCAGCCCGAATCTTTAGGTACAGAAATACAACTGCTGTGGCTCTACAAGAATAGAATAGAATAAATTTAATATCAGTACCTGGAAACAATCGTTTCGTGTACGACCTAATTGGGTATTATCAGATTATATCAGCGATAGGGGTGTACAACGATTTGTAGGTAGTAAATTAACAGCAACGCCGCAGCGGTGCCCGCTGAAATGAAATCCCACCAAAAACATTCTGTAAAAAATCTAGCCAAGTCTCGATGGAGCTGCTTGATTATCTCTAAAAAGTAATGAATCACAAACAAAAGCGTGCAAGTCTAAGGTTCCTTACTGCAATTAATTAATTATTATGGTTGATGTTTGTTGAGAATGTTTTTGGTGGGATTTCTTCTTTTGTAGAACTTGAAAGGAATATTAGCACCCATTGGTGTAAGGTTGAAACGTCGGCTACTACACACAAGGTTCCGGGTTCGATCCCGGCAGTACCTACAAATATTTGTGTGCACCAACATGTCTGTTTGTATTGGGTCTAGCGCGCTCGACTTGGCGGGGCACTACCGTGCCCCCGATTTTTGACAATGATGACGGCCCACCATGTTAAATAATTATATTGTTTAAAGGGTATGTCAATCTCTTATAGTTTGGCTGGGCTCTTTTGTTATCTAAGCAGGGTCACCAGGTACTCCAGATCTTCGATTTTTCGAAGTTTTCATAGTTTTCCCTTTATGTAGCCATTAAACTCTAACTCTGTACCGAATTTCAGCTTTCTGAGTTAATGGAAGTACTAGTTCTATTTTTGATGATCATGAGTGAGTGAGTGAGTGTCTGTCAAAAATGCGAAACTTTGCTTTCGCTTAACGTCGGAACTAAACGACCTACAGACTTGAAATTTTGGATTTAAAGTAAGTTATTATATCTTAGTAGATGACAAAAATTCAGTGCTCTGGTATTATCCAAAGGTTCTCAAATCGGGCCTGAAAATGCGGCGAAAATGGATCTGTAAAGGATGGTACGGCAGTGTTTGCTTCGCGCTCGACTTGGCGGGGGCACTGCCGTGCCCCCAGATTTAAAACCTATGTGAGGCTACAATATATTCATACTTACACTTTCTTAATAGCAGAAGTTTGGAGTTGAACACTTTTTTCTCGTACATTGTTATAATATAGTTCATCCATATAGAACATGGTAACAAATGACCTCTTCCTGTGATATAATAAAAATACATGATTATTCTTTATAGAGCTGCATTCAACGCTACGCCTTAACACATATTTTCTTAATCTCTTCATCACGTATCGTGTGTAATTTAGCAAAAGCAAAGCATAGTTTAAGGTACCACCGCAGTGTCAGATATCGTCCCGTAAATTAGGAGTATTTATGCACTTCTGTGATTCGGGATAAGTTTAATTCTAGTAAAATTATCGGGTATAAAAGACATGTCATCTGTCGTCACGAATGACAGGCGTAGGGCAGTGTTGACCAAAAATATTGACTACCTACTCGTACTGTTAATAATTTCCTTTAATACCAAGTAAGCGAAAAGCGTATCATTTAGCATCAAGTTAGCGAGCTTAGTGTCCCGTTCACTTAAAACAAAAAAGGGTGGGACTTTCACGCCACGCTACTTGCCCCGGCCTCGTAGAAAACCCGCATGAAACCACCTTTTGCATCGTATTTCTCTGAGAGTGAGATTACCGAAGCCCTAAACTTCTTTCACCTACCCTTCACTTAATTTTCTCACTCCAAGCAAGTGTCACCAACATTATGATAAGTGTATTAATAGCAAACTATTTTATATTCTTGAGCTTTGGATACTGCTCGCTCTTAAATAAAAACCAAAGTTTATTGTGAAAATGTTCAATACGACAACTCAAGCATGTTTAATAGTGTCATAAGTCATAAGCGGATTCACACGAAGTGAGTAAGTTAAGTTTCCTTGTTCATAGGAGCACAATAGTGGCCACAATTTGCTACTATAAACTGCAACCGGTTGCAGTACAATACTTACTCGTATTATCATACAAAAGAAATAAGCGCAACTGCAACCATTTCTAACAAGCGCCGTGTTCCAATAATTTATATCCACTCCCCGGAATGGAAAGCGCATCGCTGCAAACATTGCCGGATTAGTATTCGCAGTACCTAACTGCGGAAATTAATCAACAGCTCATCGAAATTATAGGAGCTTTGCAAATTGGGCTTACAATGTTACGGGCTACTTTATTGTTTCCGTATGCATTGTTTCAAAAGTACATGTATGGACGGAAATAATGTTCAAAAAACTTGTAGGAATTGAAGTAATAAGCAATGAGTGTATCCGTTTTAAAACAAAGTCCAGTAATTTACTTTTAAAGTACTAAACTAAAGCGTATAACCATGCCAATAAGCTTTTGGCGATTCCTTTTCATGATTTCATTAACCATTGGCCCTGTAATACCGATCGATCACAGCTTAATGTCTACAACAAATAAAAAAATCTGATAAGGATTTTATTTAACGTGGGAGTTTATTAAGATTTGATAATTTATGTAGGTATAGGCGTATATAAATCCCTGTTAATACAAAAGAAAGTTGTTTTTTCAGGCAAAACCAATAAGCAATTTTTTAAAGGAAATATTGTAAAAGCGGTGCCCAATTATTATATTTGGAATAAGGATAACCCTTTTTTGCCAGTGGAAAAGTTGGTTACTCATTCACTTGTGTAGCAAAATAGGTAGACAAAAAAAATAATGATACTCGCGGACCGATTCCTATCAGTTGATCTCCATCCGGGCAGTACAAGCATGTTGTGCATTAATATGTCTGTTTGTAATGGTCTGGGTGTTTTCTATGAATAATAATATATATAAATAAAAAATATTTTGTAGATACATATATATATACATTAAACGTCCCCACCGCGGGGCACGAGCCTACCCGTAACCGTAAAACACGGGCTTCATTTTGTAATTTTGATCACTGTCATTACATTTTATTTCATTAACATAATCAATAGGTAGCAACCTTGAGGCAGTTTGGGAAATTTGATTGTTTGTATGGATTAGTGTATTTTTTACAAACTAACTACAGCCTCGAAGGTTGTGTGTCATCATCAGCTCATTAAACGTCCACACCGAGGGGCACGAGCCTACCCGTATAGGGTGATTAGGCCTTAGTCGTCCACGCGGGCCCAGTGCGGATTGGACGACTTCACACACAACCTTCGAATCTCTTCGCAGGCGTGCATGAAGGTTTCCTCACGATGTTTTCCTTCACCGTAAGAGCGACGGATAACGTACATATATTTTTCGAAAATTCGAAAATACATTGGTACGTGTCGGGATTTGAACCTCAACCCTCCCGGTAGGAAGGCGACAGTCCACACCACTGAGCCACCGACGCTCTCAGCCACCGACTCCGTTTGTATTATACTAGGAAATATTAAGAACCCTGTAATGTGTACATTTTTGTGTATTTAAAAATCTTCTTGGTTTAATATAAGTTGCTTAAAAACTGAGGCTGCTAAGCAGTCGGCCTACCAAGCGTGGACTAATGCCAGATGTGGTCAAGATACACGGATACAGATACAGTTAAAGAAACATCGAACGCCGCTGCTAAGTCCTGCAAGAAATCGATTAAAAGGGCTCTTTATGACAAAATCCGCAAAACAGTGGCCAAACTAGTTTCGTACTAGTCTGGGAGTCAAGCGTTTTAGTCCCTGGGGAAAATGGTTAAAGCGAACTTTCGTCACTCCTCACAGTCACAAAATTTAAATATACATAATTTTGTGTTGTTATGTTGTTTATTATTTTGTCGCATGTGATGTATATGATGTTTAGATATAATAAACGAATGTGCTCCAGCCCGGCATTTAAGGGTATGCAGACAAAAACACTATTGTAGTGTGGTACTTATCCAGTGCAAGAGCGTCCAAAACTGAAATTGGTGCTCAAAGAGAGGCGATGGTTCTTCGATTCAACCTAACCCTACAGGCCTAGGCCGATTGGTGCGATGCAAATTTAGTTAGGTTTAATGAGTCCAGACGTGTCTGTTCTCCGTTAATAGGAGCCCGTTTCACATAGCTTCCACTTTCTATAATGCACCTGTTGCTATCTCTCAAAAACTAAGTCTTCTTGGTGTGGACTTTCATTGAAACTCAACTTTGGAGGTTACATAGAATCCAGGGCCAAGATTGCGTCGAGGAAGCTTGGCATACTTTCCAAAGTCCGCAGATAGTTTTCACCCAAAGGACTGAGTGATTTGTATGTAGAGCCAGTGTTGCCACCTTAGCCCTTTTGTAGCTAGATCTAGCACTTTTAGCATAGATGAACGCCTTTTTTAACGATTTATCCCGATCACTGTCTTGAAAATATTACCATTATGAAGATTCGACATGCTAACAGGTACTTTTTTCCTATTTCATCGCTCATGATGACGTTTTTATTAGATGCTCTTAAAAAAACGGCTTCATCACATGATTATTTCATCATTTTTGGAACCGAAATCTTTTGATGCTCTATCTAGCTTTTTTTAACTTCTTAAAAAGCCCTTTTTCTAGAACTGAGGTGGCAACACTGTGTAGAACAGGTCCGATCTTGTATCGAATACTGTTTCCACTTGTCAGGCGTATCTGCTCGGTACTAGCGAGAAGCTCTGGATGAGTGATGAGTCCATTGCCGGATGGCTTTAATGTCTTGACCATCGCGGATAAGCATTTTGTCAGTCCGTCTTTTACAGGTTGCATTTCGAACAGTGTGCGTTGGAATTACACAATTTGATTCCTCCAGCATTATTTCTGTATCGGACCACTCGTCATAGGAATGGGTTCCTCCCCTTTGTTGTCGATATACTGTCTATTCGTACAAAAAAGCACGGTTGTTCATTCGTCCGAACTGCAGGGACGTGGAATGACCTTTTTGCGTATGTATTTCCCGATACATATAGGTACTCCCAAGAGGAAATAGGCATTATTTGAGCTTGCGTGATACACACCGGCTGCATCTTTACTTTCCGTCAGGTGGGATTTTAAAATATCAAAAGGACATTAGTAAATATACTAATTCGTTATTAAGTTTAATATACTAAGCTTTTAGGCATTTTGCTTAATCACCACTTGGCCGGTGAAAATGTGAAGGCAATCAGCGGCCAACAAGGCTAAAATAATAACAGTGAAATGTTCGTATAAAATCCAAGGCTAAATGCACTGTATAAATTATTTTAGATATTAATAATTGATTGTGTCTGGAAACGGCTTAAATGTTAAAAGGTTTCCCAATGAGTAATTTAAGTTAGAGCCTTTTCAAAAGGCTCCTTGCGTTAAGTACATAATTTCAATGGAGGTCGTTGCCGCGGGATCCACTATGATCAAGAAGGTATGCCAGTCTGAAAATAAATTTGTGTACTTAAATAGTTCCTGCTAGTAACATCATGCTTCCAGTATCTTTTAGTAACTTACTCGAGTTTCTATCGTCTCTAATAACTTTGTTAATTGTTAGGAACAAAACAACTAGCAAACTACACATGGCATGACCCAATCCTTCCCCACATTATTGAATTGAGTGTTTATAAGAATACTAGCTTTTGCTAGCGGCTTAGCTCGCGTTCAAATTGAAAATCATGTTTCCCTTTTTCCCGGTTACGAAAATTATTATTATTACGCTGCTTCTTCTCCTTCTTTTTTCTATTGTTTGTTAATGACTTATTGTCACATCCTCAATGTTAAGCATCTCTTAAAAATTGTGGCATGCTCCAAACAAACTTCCACCCCCAATTTTAGGAAAGTGGGGGAAAGATAAAATGTCTTCAGTTTACCATCTATCACCACACCAAACATCAAAATCCATTGATGGGAAGTGGGGGATTAAAATTGGGCAAAAGAGTAGCCCAGGTGTCCTATACCAGGTTATCATCTACCACCATACCAAACTTCAATAAAATAAGTTCAGCCGTTTAATCGTGAAGGCGTAAGACACAGACAAACAGAGTTACTTTCACATTTATACCATTGGTATGGATTGAGTTTCCAGGTTAGCAATTCTTAGATAAATTACCCGATTAAATTACACACCGAGCTTCATAGATGCCAACTTAGAATTTTCTTCCAAATGACCGCGGAACTGGACGTCACTCGATATGTCGACGCCAAGAATGCCGACACTAGCCGCTGGAGTTAGGGGAGTACCTTGTAATAGAGGCGATACGACAAAGGGCGTTCTCTTCGTGGAAAATGCACAAATTTGTGTCTTCTTGGGATTCAAATCTACAAGGTTATGTTTACCCCAATCGGAGACTTGTTGTAGTATAGCCTCAACTTCAGACACAAGTCTGTTTCGGCAATCGGCGATATTTTCCCGAAGTAAGTTTGGCATATTCTCAGAATATGATTTCATCAATAGACTTATTAAAAGTCTCAATTGAACAGCTCTCATAATTATGATTTTGATGATATTCTAATATTCGCCGATTTCGTCACTGAGACACTGATGATCATTAAAATGTCTGGCTACTTTCCAAAGTGCTAGAAAGTTGAAATTTGGTATGTGACCTATGTTTAGTATACAACCACCAAAAAAATGCATAAACTTGTAACTTTCACCCCCTATACTCTAAAACGGGGGGGAAGCATCTAATATGAGACTTTCAACAACACTGCGTAGCAACTTACAAAAAGAACTGAAATACCACCAAAAAAAAACATGTAAAAGTTGCCAAGACGACCACTTAAAGCTTGCCCTGTGAACAAAGTGTCAGATCTCATATAAAGCCAAGCTTCTGCAACTACTCAGCCTTAATCTAACGACCCTACTTTCCACAAATTCTACATAATCAGTAAATATGTATGGCTTGGCTGTTTCGTTACAGACTTCAGATTAGAAACTAAACCACCTCTGAAGTATCTTATTTCCAACAAAAAAAGAAACAAACATAATAAGGATAATACTTATTATGTTAGCTTGACGACCCATTTGGTGTTGCGGTTGAGAGGTCGGCCGCAACACTAAGGGTTCGGGTTCGATCCCCGGGCAGTACAAACATTTGTGTGCATGAACATGTCTGTTTGAATGGTCTGGGTGTTTTCTATGTATAATATGTATGTATTTACAAAAAAAAAAAAATGTATACATGTATGTTTATCCGTTGTTTAGTACCCATAATACAGGCTTTACGCTTAACTTGGGGTAGATGCGCTGTGTGATTGTCAGTAGATATTTATTTATTTATTTATAATACGGTCGAGATGATTTCCTTTTTTGATTTCTGTTAAACAATAACATCACTTACGATAGAAACCAATTTATTTATTTAAGATGAGAGAAAATCACACTGAATGCCCATTTATCCAAGAATTTACATAATATGTACTGGCAATGATTTACTATTGCGTTTACACTCGATAATTCATCAACGGAGCCTCGCACAAGTGATGAGCCGGCAAATAGAGGCAATAATGTATGATTGATAGCATTCATCAACTGGACATTGCACTAGCATTTACATATTTAAGTTGGTACGAAATTGCATAACAATCTTAGATTAAGCATGTACTAGATGTAGTCATAAGACGTTGCCGCTCTTATATCATTGTAATGCAATACACGTCATGTATCTTTGTCTATCACACGAATCCTAGTTACGAGTAGAAGAGACGGTTGATAGACGTTTGACAACTCTGACGTCGTGTCATTTTGGCCTCCAAAGAGGCCAAAACATTACGAGCTGTCGTGCAAATTTTTCACAAAGTGTCATAATTTTAATAAATATTTTGAAAATAAGTAAACGTAGAAAAATGTCGTGTTCTGCGGTAAATTGTTCTTCAAGAACCACCAAAGGAGGAGTAAAAGACCCGGAATTATCATTTCATAAGTAAATATTTGACGACATTTTCATTCATATTACGTAGTTGTAATGAGACTTATGGATAAAAAACATGTAGTAGTAGACTTTAAATAATGTTAGACATACATTAGCTTGTATTAATTGTAGAAATTACGTCTAAAACAATTAATATTATGCATGAAAATTTAAGGATGTTACATAGTGATGTACTCAACATAGAATTTAATTCCATCGATAGTATTTCTTTAACAGTTTCTTTTATACAATTATTTAATTTTTAGGTTCCCGAAATGTCCACAAATCAGAGAAGAATGGGTTAAAAGTGTAAGGCGTGAAAACTGGGAGCCTACGAAGAACTCCAGGCTTTGCTCAAAACATTTTGAGCAATCCTGTTTCATCGTAGGCTTATCAATAAAAAAACTGAAACCTGATGCAGTACCAACCATTTTTGAAGGATATCCTGGATATTATCAACCTGTTAGTTATTTTTACTATTTAGACCCTTTTATGCGAGTCTTTTCTGTATAACTGGTTAGAGTCTTCTTAATATAATCAAATCTTTGAACCAGTGTGGTAGATTCAAAATACTTTTTAATTTCTTTTTAGGGTTCCGTAGTCAAACAGCAAAAAACAGAACCCTTATAGATTCGTCATGTCTGTATGTTTGTCCGAATATCACATCAACTTTTCTCAGAAAATTTAAAAACTATAAAAATATTGTTATAATTTTGCAAGAACATATTTGTGTTCTGTAATCCACATTATAATTTTAACAAAAAAAAAAAAAAAAAGTTTTTAGGTCGCATATTTTAAACTGAAACTTTTTTTTCATGATACCCACTATTGTGGGTTATCAATGTAGGTATGTATGGGTCTTTAAAAATGATAATGGCTTTCAGTATATATTTTTTTAAATAAAATAATTTTTAAGTTTGAGTTTGAGTGTTATTTAAAATTTGTTATTTTACCGTAAAAATATAATATAGTCTATTTAATACCTACCAATAATATTTTGTTTTATTTGTTCCAACATCATCTAATTTTTAACCCAGGAAGACCAAACTTCAAAATATTTGCGTATAAAATTTATTATGGTAACGCTTTATTTTTAATTTTTGTTGTAGATAAAATTAACAACGTTGCTGTATCTGACTCCATGTTATTTTTAACACAATTTATAATCATCTAATTCTGCAGGTGCGACGACGACGCCCGGCTTAATTCTAGCAATATGTTCGATACCAAGGTCACATCCCTAGTGACGCACACTAATACAAATCTGTAACTGCACACTAACAAAAATTAGACACCGCTTTTGAAATACAGTCTGTCTACCTCATAATATGTCTATGATTACAATAAATCAGTTGGCGTAGACGATTTCTGGGCCGACGACTTACGAAAGTTCGCTGGTGGACGCTGGATGAAGAAAGCTGAGGAGCGGGATATCTGACGCAAATTGGGGGAGACCTATGTCCAGCAGTGGACTACGATAGGTTGGAGAGAGAAAAAAGAGATAGATATATATCTACACTGAAAAAAAACAAACCACCAACTTATTATTTTGGACGACCCATTTGGTGTATCGGTTGAGACGTCGTCTATTACACCAGGGTTCCGGATTCGATCTCCGGGCAGTACAAACATATGTGTGCATGAACATGTCTGTTGTATTGGTTTGGGTGTTTTCTATGTATAATATATATATATTTTATAATATATATATATATATATATATATAATTATATATATTATATATGTTATCCGTTGTTTAGTACCCATATTACAAGCTAAATGCTTAGTTTGGGACTAGATGGCGCTGTGTGAATGTCAGTGAATATTTATTTATTTATTCTATAGACCATATTTTCCTTTAGTTAAGTACTAACCAAAGACTACTATAGAATACTGGACAGTATGTACCTCCTAACACGACTTGAACTAAGTTATTAAGTTTTTCTATAACTGCCTCACTGTAAAATATTAGCTTAAATTATTATTTCTAAAGTTACGCTATAAATATTCGTCTCAGGAATGTCATTTTACATATTATATAAATTCAAACAAAAAATATTTAATTATATCGTGATTACTTGACCAAATTTTATTTCGGGTAATAAAATATTTAAAACTTTATTAAAAACTAGAATGCCCAATTCATTGGCAATGACATATTAAAATATGATTGTGATCTTTAATATTTATTTTATACTATTATATTTTAAACTTAAAAATACTTATTGTACCGTTCGTTTGTTATGTTTAAGTCAACAAGTGACAAACGACTTTGGTTCATCCGTATTCATAAAAAAATCTGCTCCACTAACAAGATGTGGGTTCTCAAGTATTCGCCGCATGGGCCCTTCATGTTTTGTCAAGCTACATTTAGATGAAGATACAACGCTGAGTATCCTTAACAAAACAGAAAAATAACGATTTACTCTTTAATTAAAATAAAATGTTAGGTATAAAAACTACTAATTTCAAGCAACTTTTTTATTTGTTAATTACATTGAGAGGCTGTAAGACTATTGAACTAACATTTTAATTTAAAAATAAGAGTTTTTTAAAAGCTTTTCTAAATTCCAAATTGAAAATTGTATAAATTAAAGGATTAACCGTTGAATTTACGTACCCAAGCCAAGTAATAAAATTAATTAACCGGTTACTTGGGCAACAGACAGGACAAAAGGACAAAGCTAGATACATTAAGAAAAACGGCAACCAGCAAACTACAAATACACCCATTATAATACCTAAAGTCCGTGCGGCACGTCTTTCCTTTGAAAGTGATATTTTTTGTTTTTGCTCAACAAATTGAACTACATCACCACTTCTATTTATACTGGCTAAGAGCACTTTATCTTGTTTCTTTTTATTTTGACTCAACTTTTTTATTGATCCTACAACCTTTGTCGTATAATTTGCACCACCGCTATTCGTTGTCATCGGAAGCTTAGATGCCATGTCATTTTCGATTTTGTGCCGAGATAGAGGGTCGTTCATCAATAGGAGCGGTACCAAAAAGTTTTTCTTCATATCCAAAAATGTTTTTCTGTGACGGTTTATACTTTCACCGCTGTCTGAATCATTATCTGAATCCTCTTTATTAAGACTTTCATCTTGATTGCTATCGTGGAAAACTGGTTGCTTTTGAAGTCTTGCACCCCAGTTACGTTTTCGTAAACGTGCTCTTGCTGCTATATATATTTTATAGTAAACAATCGCCATTATAAGAAGTGGAATAAAAAACGAGCCTAATGATGAGTATACAACATATCCCTGCTCTGATGTTAATTGACATGGAGTATCAGACGTAAATTCATTCGGCCAATCATTCCATCCTAAAAGTGGTGGCGAGCTTATTATCAGCGATAAAATCCAAACTCCTGCTATTTGAAGCAACACTCTCTTCAATGTTCTTTTACTAGCATAATTTATGGGATCCGTAATAGCCCAATATCTATCTAATGCAATCGCACATAAGTTGAGAATGGATGAAGTGCACGACATTATGTCGCAAGTCAGCCACATTTTGCACAAATGTTTTCCCCAAAGCCAGCGCCCCAAAGTTGAATAAGTGACGTTGAGAGGCATTACCAACACAGCGACTGCTAGGTCAGCCGCCGCTAATGACACTATATAGAAGTTTTGCACTATTCGCAACGGTTTATAAGTAAACACTCCAAGTATCACCAGAATGTTTCCGAAAATTGTGCATATAATTACAGTTGTTAAAACTATTACTGCTGTCACGGCCTCCCATTGCGGCAGAGCAATTACAAACCCAAAAGTGGTGTTATAGAAAGTATCCGTTGCTTCACAAGTGTGCTCTTCCCCAAATGAAGAATTAACTTCAATATCCTTTTCGTAACCAAGATATTCCAATGAGACATTATAAGCTTGGTTCTTTGAGTTAGCGAAATCGCTATTCATTGCGCTCCTATTTTTGTTTACATAATCGCACTCATAATTCTTTCACATTTTGATTCAGCTACTTCCGTACATTCTGTAACAAATACAAATAATAATTAAAATTATATTTTATAGTACTCGCTTTGATAGTATTTATGTACTAGTATTGCAACAATACTTACTTGAACATGATGTATGCGAATAATTAGTTCGTCAATGCAGAACATTTTTTCATTTTTAACAAAGAAGATCCACCCCAAGCGGTCCGTCACTGACTGCGAGGAGAAAAGATATTTTTGTGCTTTCTAACAAGTCGTGACCTAGGTGGATATATCTTGGTATTACTAAAGTTATGTAGGTATAAACCTTTTTACAAAGGCGCGGCAGCCCCGTTTCTAAGAAACAGTTAGGGACACCACGTTTGCATTGAAGTTAACCTACATAATATTTTATTTAGTGCATACTAAGTACTTCGTTTTAAAAGAGATTGAAGGTATTTTGACAAAAGTATTTTCATCAATAAATACATATACATAGAGAAAGCAATAAAAGCTGATTTATTTAAATCCACCATAAGTTACTTTTTATAAATATTTTCCAGATCTCGAAGAATAGTTTATCTATCAGTTTAATTACGAACAATCAATTACAAAAGGTGTTATATAGATACCATGTTTATAGAGGACCCAAACAGGCGAAACATGATTAAATAAATAATGTAGGATCTGGGTGTATAAGATAAGAAATCGTATTCACGAATTTATACACTTTCATGCATCAAACACAATGATATTCTGTATATATAAAGGTAGATACGCCATCGGTGCCTCAAAACCGAACCGCCGAAGAGAGTACAGTTTGTACTCTTTTGTTTAGGTAAATGTGTTCGAAATTCGAAATATGTGTATGTGTGTGTTGTCACTGCATTCTGAACATTTTTTTGATTGTTTTGTGAGCATATCACGAATCCATCCTTTCTTACATCATTGATCAAACACTGTTTGACGTTTCTGTCTATATTTTCTTATTAAACTTCAAAATCATCACCCTATACGGGTAGGCTCGTGCCCCTCGGTGGGGACGTTTAATGAGCTGATGATGATGAAACTTCAAAATAGTAAACTTTGAGATACGTATTTATCGAATAACAAATGAAAGAAACAATCAGTCTTCTCTTCTTTTATAAAACAATAAAATTTTAGTAATAAATCAATAAGAAGTAAAAAAAATAACGAAACTTATTATAGAAGATGAGTTGACTATTATACTGAGATATTCTTATCAATTAAATGAATCTATAATATTGTGTACTCAATAGGTTCATTAGATAATATAGATTAATTAACAACTAAAACCAATTAGTGAGATCATTATATCATCATTAGATATTATCAAAATATGCCAATTAAATGAAATACTTGTTCAGTTTAAATCACCAGCCATGATTACGAATTATTTTGAAAGAACTCCTTAACAAGCACAAAATATACAAAGAATCGTCTGCTAAACGGCATATTTGTTGTCTGGCGACCGAAACGCACCGGACGAAACCGACAGATCGCAGCTCCGTCCGTGTCAGTCCGCGCTTGGAATAAGACGCACAAACTATATGGAGATACTTATAATAAGAAAATGAATAAGACGTTTTTATGCTCAAGTGCAATCTTGCGAGATTTCGCCTTTTTCGTCCGAGACCAATCTCGCTAAAAAAGGCCGAGATCTCGCGAGAACTAGATTTCATTCCCTAGTAAGTACACATTGAGAAACCTGCTACCCTACTAGAGTACTTACTCTAAAATTCTCAATCCCCGTACAGTAAGTTTAACACACGTATAACGAACATAATTTACCAATTGTTTCTGTGTATCTAAAAGTTTTATCTTTTTATCTAACGTGCCCTCCGAAGCACGGAATCATTTTCTTTTCGGACAATCAGTTAGTTCTGCAATGTCTTAACTACAAATAATCCCACAAAGTGATGTTTCCTCGCAGGCTTCGAACCCACGACTTCCGGGTCACGCAGCCGAATGCTATGCCCACAGACCACGGAGGCGGTCATTTTTCCATGACTATCCGTGCATTTTGTCCCGTTATTTAAGGTAATCCTATTGATTAGGTACAAGCAAGCTGATAGATAGAGATATCTGAACATCTGTTTTTTTTTCAACCAATCGCATTCCACTGCTGAGACACATGTTTTTCTACCAAATCACATAGGTATCGCGTTTTTACTAGTGATGTATGTTAATAATTGCGCAATCACTAAAGTAAAGAAGTTATTATGAAGCTGAACTCTAATGGTTTGCACTTAGCAAAGCAAACAGAAAATGCACTCTACTGTTTTTTTATTCGTTTTACATTGGCAAATCCGATGTACGTTGAGCGCTCACATTAACTACGTGTCCTGAATAATAAGTTATTAATATCGGGCCTTCATGGGACTTTCTTGGTTAGGTAATATTGCACTGTTTACGTGTTATTTGACGTATCTATTCGGTGATAGAGAACAATATAAAACTAATATCATAAAAGTGGAAGTTTGTGAGTGTTGACATGCATACTTCTTACCTTACATATTACTTCCTCACGTCTAAACAGACGAAGTGATTTTAGTAAAATTTGTTATAGAAATGGATAAGACGTCGTATCCCTTGCGATCGTTTGGACCACAGATTTCCCAATACAGGAGATGGGGCAAGCGCGTTTAAAGTGCGATAACTGTAAGCTCAACGAGCATACACTGGCTACCAGTTTACGCTCTGTAAGACGAGTCAAGATGCACGAATATTAGAAGAAATTACCGTTTTTTTCCAAAATGCCATCCTGTGCAATTGTAACATGCCATCATCGCAATGAATCAGTAAATTTACCAAGAAATATAATAACTTTTCACAGGTAAGAACCGAAAAGAAATTGCGACACTGGGACTGCCTATAAACTTGGCGGCTTGTCCAGTCTAATGTATATTCTGATGTCTGTGGTTTGGACGCTCACTTTAGAAACTGCGCAATGGTCGGCAACCCTAAGTCTATGTCTGCGACACAAATGCGACTAGTCTATGAGCCCGCTGCAACCGCTAGAAGGAAATCTGTGCACGAAGAGATTCAAAAGTTGTGCGTGAATTTAGCCAATCCACATAATAGCTGAGTGGATAACTAAGGCCTAATATATCTAAACAACAATGTACAAATAATATCATTTTAATGTAATCATCAGCCAGAACTCCCTTAGCTGCAATCTTTTATTTGATATCAATATTCTTTATTATTGAGAGCGTCGGTGGCTCAATGGTGTCGACTGTTGCCCTCTTGCCACGAGGGCTGAGGTTCAAATCCCGCCACGTATCAATGTGAGTTTTCGAAACTATATGTACGTTATCCGACACTTACGGTGAAGGAAAACATCGTGAGGAACCCTTCATGCACGCCTGCGAATAGATTCAAAGGTTGTATGTAAAGTCGTCCAATCCGCACTGGGCCCGCGTGGACGACTAAGGCCTAATCACCCTAACGGGTAGGCTGCCCTCTGGTGGGACGTTTAATGAGCTGATGATGATGATTATTATTTATAAGTTTGTCATTAGTATCTTTGATGTTATCTGTTAATTGAAATTCTAACACGACTTTTATGGCTCATATGTAAAGTTGGGTTTTTGCTACTTAGAGCAATAACGTTTTCATCCGTAGGTAAAAAAAAATTAAAGCAGGTCAGTACTGGGATCATTACGTCTCTAAAGTCTGTTTCACGAAAGAAGTCCCGCAGACGTTGCGCCACTGTCACCAGACGGAATGATACCAGTTCTGAAAAGAAATATTGACCTATAAATTTAAGGATTGTTATTGAAAATGTTAAAATAAGTAAGTTTGTCATATTGTACTCAACAAACACAACAGATTTTCTATTGTTTCTAGAATCTCGCGGCGGTTAATAGGTCAAAGATAAAAATGTTACCTACTTTTCATTCAATAACGCATTGTGTTTCGGTTACGTTAATGTATGATAGAATAATGTAATTTTAATATTTTACATGTATAATAATGTAATGTATTTAACAATGATGTTGTGTGTTGGTTTGTTAAATATATTTTTATTTTTTATTTATTAACTAAGCATGTATGTCTTTAAGTTAAATTTACTTTATTTTACCCTATGTTGGTAGATTCTTCGAATAAATGGATTTGAAAGATGAATTTTATCGGATGCCGCTTTCTTACTTTTTTGTTATGCTTAAGTATGTTTTTTCCGATCCATTTGCAAATAAATTACGAAAATAATAATGATTTGATTTAGTTATAGATAGCTGATTTCGATTACGTCTTATAGTGCGTTCACAGTTATTTTACCTCTAGCCGTAATGTTGGCTACAACAAAGATGATGTTGGCTATAACAATGATGTATTGGGATGCCATGTTCGGTCCTTACTTTTTCCCTTAAATTTCTTATTTCTTATTTCCACTTCTGTGAAATAAATGTTTCAATTGAAGTAAATACTTATTTATAAAGACGAAACTGTTTGTGCTAAATATAATTCATAATTTGTTTAATATTTAAGTCGAAAAGAGAACACATCTACAGTAATAATTGTTACTTCTGATATTACGAGTAAATATATCTAGTTCATTACTACGTACGTATAAGTAGTAGTAATAGACTACTACATTCCTAATTTGAAAGCGAAGAAGCAATAATTGTTAATCAGCAGCTTTCATGATGCAGCAGTTCGTGATGGTATTAACAGTATTTTCAGATAATCTTGAAATATAAAAATATTATGAACTCGATTATTTTATATTTCATAACATACCTAATATAAATGATTTATTGCAATCAATCATTTTTTTATTTAACGTATCAATATATTGAAATTATTTTAATTAAAACACTCATTATCAAATTAAAATGGAAACATTGATTTTGCATATAGAATTTCACAATATGAAAGTGCAGACTGCACCATGGAAACCGGCGAAAAACTTATTGTTGGCAACACTATTTCACACGACAGTCAAGGCGGCAAACCGTACACGATACATTCAAAAAGGGTTTAAGAAGTTTTACTCGCTTTTTCCTTTTCATAAACACTTTGCACGCCTAGCATAATTATCCTAGCATGCCTTGAAATCTTTTATGACAGGATTTAGGTTTTAATTATTACTGAAACATTATAGAAATTAATAAATCTGACAAGACAACCGGAACACAAAATACCAACTTATACAAAATGTACGCTGACATCTGTCAGAGGTAAAATAACTGTTAACGGACTGTAATTATTTTTAAATGTTGTCTTTAACAATAATTAGACAGTTCAAAACTTAAAATCCAATCAAAGCGGCAAAAAAGATTAACATGGCAACTTTAAAATGTACCTATTATGGCGGCGAGTCTCATGCAAAAATGGTTATGTGGTATTAAGTCACCTTTAATTTTTTTCCGCTTGCGAAATCGCGTTTAGCTTTAGGAAAATATCCAGAACCGAACGTTTTTACAACTTTTGGCCCCATGGAAAATCCATATTACGCTGTGATGCAGCTAGAAACTCACCAAAAATTATTCATCATCATCATCATCAGCTCATTAAACGTCCCCACCGAGGGGCACGAGCCTACCCGTATAGGGTGATTAGGCCTTAGTCGTCCACGCGGGTCCAGTGCGGATTGGACGACTTCACACATAACCTCCGAATCTCTTCGCAGGCGTGCATGAAGGTTTCCTCACGATGTTTTCCTTCACCGTAAGAGCGTCGGATAACGTACATATATTTTTCGAAAATTCGAAAATACATTGGTACGTGTCGGGATTTGAACCTCAGCCCTCCCGGTAGGAAGGCGACAG
Source organism: Leucinodes orbonalis (assembly GCA_019425675.1). Classification (NCBI taxonomy): domain Eukaryota; kingdom Metazoa; phylum Arthropoda; class Insecta; order Lepidoptera; family Crambidae; genus Leucinodes; species Leucinodes orbonalis. The sequence continues at coordinate 61,751 of PQWD01009027.1, read as the reverse complement.
TCCACACCACTGAGCCACCAACGCTCTATTTCTATTCAAAAATTATTACAACAATGAAATTCATAAAATTGGCAACCGAAAATATTATGGCCGACCTGTCAAGTTTAGTCTCCTTCACGAAAGAAGTCCCGCAGACGTTGCGCCACTGTCGCCAGACGTAATGATACCAGTACTGAGAAAAACAGTAGGTTAATACCTACTTTAAATTTAAGGATATTTATTGAAAAATACCTATCATGTTTAAATAAGTTTTATATTTTATTCAATAAAGAAACGAATACATTTAAGATAGTGTGCAGTTGCATATACGTACTCAACTTTTTGTTAATAGGTTAAAGATTAAAATGTTACCTACTTTTCATACATTACCGCATTGTGTTTCTGTTACGTTGATGTTAATCTATGATTCACTATTTGAGTGTATGTATACTGAGCTATTGCCCTTTTGCCCTGCTCCGAAATGTATGTGTGGTTTGCAGTTTAAGTATAATGTTTTGTGTTTACCAATGATGTTGTGTGTTGGTTTGTTACTTATGTTAATAAAATTGTTTTATGTATTTACTAAGCATGATTCTCTTTTATACTAATAGTATGGCTCTTCTAAACTTGTCTCTAATTTACCCCATGAATTTTATAGAATGCCGCTTTCTTACGTTATCATGCTGCTTGTATGTTTTTTCCAGCCCATTTGCAATTAAATTACAATAATAATTTGATTTAATTATAGATAGCTAATTTCGATAACGTCTGAATTATTGTTAAATTTTGTCTCTTACAATAAATTAGACAGATCAAAACTAACAATCTAGTCAAAGCTATTACTACTAGGTGATAGACTCGATACTGAGTTCTAGGTAGGTACCACCGCATTGCCAGATATCATCCCGTGAAACAGGAGTGTTATGCACTTTTGTGTTTCGGGATGAGGGCACTGTAGCTAGTGAAATTACCGGGTATAAGAGATCTAACATCTGTTGTCTCGGGTGACGGGCGCAGTGCGGTATTGATGGAGGATAATAACTGTCTGTCAGTTGTTGGTCTCCTTTAATGCCGCTCTGTCATGGTCTGGCGTATCACTTACCATCAGGTGAGCGTCCAGACCGTCCTGTACACTTATAACATAAAAAAAGCGGCATAAAATATTTACATGGCAACTCTAAAATATATATATTGGCGGCGAGTCTCTTGAAAAAATGGTTATGTGGTATTAAATCATCTTCATTTTTTTATTCCGCTTGCAAAAACGCTTTTAGCTTTAGGGAAATATATAGAACCGAACTGTTTTTCCACTTTTGGTATCATGGAAAATCCATATTACGCTTTGATGCAGCTAGAAATTCACCGAAATTAATTACTACAACCTAATTCATAAAATGTGCAAACGACAATATGGCTGATCCCTCAGATTTAGTTCCACAAATCGCCGCGGGACTTCTTTCGTGAAACAGACTCTATAGGATGTTCTTGCTCTGTGCTCATCTTGCTGTCAAAATATGTCAAAGTCAAAATTTTCTGACGTAAAATTTAATGAATTTTGTTTTAATTACGTGCAATTGGAAAATAACTATTAAAACTTCGATTTATATTCTAATTAAGTTGTTAGCAAGCATTACACATTGTCTGGAATTATCGATGGTAACAAACACATGATGGCTTGCCTAACTTGGATCAGAGGTAAGACTCCCGTTGTACGAAATTATCAAATTTTCGTTAATTATGGAAAATACGATATGATTGGCTCACATCTAGGCAGGTACTCTTTACATTACTATCATTAAAAAGATATCATTTGTTTTATATTGAATCTGGCATCATACTTCATCAATCCTTCAATGCTGTGATCACGAAGGTACATACTATATTACATGACCTTTTTAATAGTCTAATAGCATTACACGATGTTTTACATACATTTAATAGTATATTTTCTTTCCTATTATTACTTATACATGATTATTATAATGATCAAATTTGTTAGTAAAGTACAATTTTGTAAAAACCTTAAGTAGATATGTCACTAAGACCCCCCATGAGGATCTTTGATATGTTAAAACTATTTTTAGAGTTAATATATCGTAATATTAGTCAAAACAATATGATGTATGATTTTTTATGTGCAATAAAGTATTTTTTATCTTTATCTTAATACAATGTCTCAAAATAGGAATATGTAGTATATAACTCCTGGTTGAACAAATAATATTTGTTGCACTCTAATTAAAAGATTTAGTCATTATTATTGTAATTATTAATGTAATATAAATATTTGCACACCGGCACAGAGTGACCCCTTATAACCACATTGTGACCTAATGTAATACTGACTACCTGTATAAGATTAAACATTTGTTATGCAAATAAAATGATTTTTTTAGAGATCTATAATAATATTGAATATGGAATAGTGATAAATAAAACCATCAAAATGAGGGTACCCATTCAAAATCAAAGTGTATGAAATCTAATAACTTAAAGAAGTTATTAAATAATGATTAGATCATAAGAAGTAATTTAACATATAACAACACTTAGTTCTCAAACCTAAACCTGATGACTGGGTCCTTGAATCATAATAACTATTTGATAATATTACAAATTTGGGTTAAATATAATGATGTGCTAACTCTTAGCTTGAAAACACACATTTTTAACCCCCGACGCAAAAAGAGGGGTGTTATAAGTTTGACGTGTTTGTCTGTGTGTGGCACCATAACTCCCGAACGAGTGGACCGATTTTGATTTAGTTTTTTTTTGTTTGAAAGGTCATTTAATCGAGTGTGTTCTTAGCTATGTTTTATTAAAATCGGTTAAGCCGTTTATAAGATATAGGGGATGATAGTGGGAATGAAAAACCGATGGTTTGCAAATATGCCCGAATGGGGTATCAAATGAAAGGAAATGATTCGTACATTACAATAGCTAAGTTTAATTAAAATCGGTTCAGCTGTTTATAAGTATAGGGGATGAAAGTGGGAATGAAAACCGATTGTTTACAAATATGCCAAGTGGGGTATCAAATGAAAGGAAATGATTCGTACATTACAATAGTAATTAAGTAAAACAGGGGTGTTATAAGTTTGACGTGTCTGTCTATATACTAAAATCTAACTTAACCTAACCTACCTATAAAAAGTATGAAATAAAAATTAAATTAAAAATTTAGAATAATTCAAAAACTTTCATGAAATTCCTTCAAAAAGTCTTGGGTAAAACCCTAAAGAGGTAACCATCTTATGAAAATATGTAGATAAGAAAGAAATAATTAGGAGCGGTCCCCCAACGCGAGGTTTTGTTTTAGAATTATTGATAGATTCTTAGGTACTTTAACATTAAGTTTCTTTTATTTTTTATTTTTTAAAGGGAAATTACTTAAGTTCTTGTGTTGTTTAAATTTTTAATTTTATGAATTTTATTGTGTTCAAAGTTAGGTCGACAAATTCATTTTTAAAGTACATTAATTGACAAAAAAATTATAACCAAAGGATAACACATAGAATTCATATAATTTTACCAATGTTTCTATTATTAAGCGTCCATCAATACCATAGCAGAAAAAAAAGTCATCATCCCTATTAGGGTCTTGTACCTTTGTTTTATTTACTCATTTATTTTACATGCCCATAATTTCTTACAGGTTTGAAAATTTCATTTCCATTCAAAGATAAAGAACTTAACAAGATTGCTGCTGTTTTCAATGTAGCTACATTCATGTTGACATGTGCTGCCTTGGTGCAGCCAAGCTGGTTTCGTATCAAGGGCTTGCATTGCTCACAGAGTCTTTCTTTAGTTCAGTTCTTCACATTTGATGATGATGATGATGAAGATGATGATGATCAAATCAATATACACCAGAATTCCATATTATATGGTAAGTTTAAATGCTAAATATTTTTTTGTTACTAAAGCTAGATGTATGCATTTTAAATTTGTGCATGATTTTATTATGTTGATGGTTATTTCTTTAAAACTCTTGATATAAACTTTAATTCTAATAATCTAAAGACAAGGCTGACACCATTTGCATAGTGTTTTTGATCTTTATGGTTGTAATGTTTTCTTACATTGTAACATACCAGTTTTAATTTATAAACCTGTATAAACCATATTCTAGCATGAATTTAAAAGTATAAACATTGAAAATAAAATAAGGGTCCACTTAAAAGATGTTTTGTTAAAAACAATGAAGGTTTTCCTTCTATATTATACTTGAAGTTTTGTGTACATTTTCCTGTTAATTTCTCAATTGTTTTGTTTAAAAGTATCTCATTGAAATCAAGTGCAATTTGTCGCTCAAAACTATCTCATTGAAATCAAGTGCTTTATCGAATTTGTGCAGAAATAAGAAAAGGTCGCAAATAAATAATGTAAAGCAAGCAAAAATATACATAACACCGAATCCAGTGGCCAATCAGGTGCTTACCTTAGCATATGCTGCAGTAGTATAACCAACTGCATACAACAGTAAGCTAATACATTTACCTGGGCCAAACTATTAATAACTATAACTTGGCCAACATAACTTCGAGAGAGGCTTGTAGGAGGATTCAGTTTGGCTGGGCGGCATTCGGCAAGTTACGTCAGATCTTCGCGTCGACAATTCACAATCCTTAAATATAAAACTTTAAGCAATGCATCCTACCAGTACTTACAGTACGCAGCTAAGACAAGGACACTGACAGCAGGATTAGTTCACAAATTCAAAGAGAACGCGCAATGGAGCGAGCTATGCACGGTGTCTCTACTAAGGATAAAATTAGAAACGATATTATCCGCAAGAGAACTAAACTTTACCGACATGAGCGACATATCACACCAGATTAAAAATTGAAGTGGCAGTAAGCCAGTCTCGTATGTCACAGAACCGATGGCAGACCAGTTGCAAAGTGGAAACCACGTCTTTGCAAGCGTAAGGTAGGACGCTCTCCGGCCCGACGACTTGCGAAAGGTTACTGGTGGAGGCTGGATTAAAAAAGCAGAGAACCGGGATATCTCGCGCAAAACGGATGGACTGGGTCACTTTTTTTCCTCAAACTTAGGTCTAAAAGGAGACTCAACGTTGATCTTTACTTAAATTGAGTTAGAAAAGGATAGTGCTGTATATGATAAATAGCGGCATCCCTTTTCAACTTTATTTAGCTAAAGATCAATGCTTGAGTCTCGTTCTAGAATACGAGTCTTAGACTCTGTTACCTAGCTCTCTCTCCTGCAACACTCTAATCCAAGGTTTGAGTTCCACTTTGGGATGCATTTGGCCTCTTGCATGTTTTTGAGGGTCATAGTGCTCGCGACAGATCAGTCATAGTGAACATAGTGTCATAGTCGACAGATTTTATCATAGTTTTTATCATTTTAAGCACATTATCACAGTCTTACTGCGTCTGCATCCAGTTTTGGACTCTCAGAAATCATCAGTCTCAAGAGTCATAAGACAGTTCCACACAAACAAACAATCCACAAAGAATAGCAATTCTATTATATTAACCTAATTTTGTGTGATATTCCAGGTCTGCCGCGATGCAGCACACCAGAAATCATAACACTTATGAGAATACTTATTTTGCTTTGTTTTATGGTGCTATTATGCTCATTTGTTGGCATTGTCATCAATGTCACAAGTTTGGACATCAGAGCTATAAAGACATTGCGCAGGAATGCTGTGCCAAGCATAATGTGCGTGTTTTGGGTCATAGCTATAGTTGGTGTTTGCTATTATACAACTGTAGTGTTGGGAAATGAGAATAATGCTGATCACAACACAATCCAGGTGGATTATGAATATGGATTTTACACAATAACAGGAGCAGGTATATATTTAATATCATAGTTACTTTAGTTATGAAACTAATTCTATTTTGTTTCTTCATCTTCATCAATACAAAACTTAGTTGACCATGTAGACAATCTCTAAAAGGGAGGCGAGTCAGAAAAGATCTTTTAGGTCGAGGTGACTACAGGTCTGGAAGAGCCTGAATAGCCTCCAAAAATTTTATAATAATACTTGTTATAAATGAATTGCAAGTTTTCTGGAAAAATCAAGATAATGTTTAGATATGTATATATATATATCTTCCTAAATATATATTTCTTTAAATTTTAAGATAACAAACCTAAGTTAAGTTGTTTGTTGGGTCGGTTTGATCTTGGTTGGGAAGCTCGTCTTGATCAGTCTGGAGCAACTGCCACAAATGCTTCAGCTTTTTAAACCTCATCTGATTTTTGTTACAACATTATCCTTTAATTACAGGCACATTGGCACTCTTGGCTTCTGCAGCTAATTTATGGGGTGCACCGTTATCAAACGACGAAGATGTACAAAGGCGGAATCTGATGGAAGATTGGGACGGTTATGAAGCGCACAGCGTGGGGCCCACGCCGGCCGTGCCTACGCTGCCCCCTTATACGCCCAATGCGGACTATGTGCCCACAATCCATGCCAATTACGCACCGCCAGCGCTAGGTTCACAACAGTACTTCCCGTTCGACGATCTGTCAGTGTTGCCACCACCACCGCCTTACACGCCGTGAGCTTATTGCAAATTTCTTTTTTTTCGGTATTTTAAATTTATTATTACGATCTCTTTTCTCTTTTTCTCATATGGATGAATGTATCGTTGTAAGGCTTGTGAAGGTTTATGTTAGGTTATGGAATGTGGAAACTAAATTTTGTTTGTTATGGGTTGCATCAAAACGGTCACATAGTTGGAACTTTTGAAAAAAAATTCGATAACGAAGCATTTTGATAATGTAATTAAAAAAAACAATCTGTTGTAACAAATCTCTTTTTTTAAATTATTTCAATATATTTTTAGAATTACCTACTTTGCCGCCTTTGATGATGGAGGAATCAATTCTCTTGATGTTAAATAACGCTAAAATGTAACTCGAGTGTCTTATGTTTACTAAAAGATGACAATAATTAATTATTGTCATTGGTTTTTCTATGTACATATTAAAACACTGAGAACTTTCTCTTTCGTTATAATTAGAATTAGATCAAGCTTCATTGTAATTTAGATGACCTAAACGAAAATAGCCAAATATACTTATAAAATTGAATTCAACTATAGAAACTGTGTTAATTGATTAAATTTGTTTTATGTATATTGTGGTTGTGAGATGATTACATTAATGACTGCTGTTCACTTCAGTATGTGATTTGCCATTTTAGTGCCTATTGTATCGTGTTTCTCATGATGCTATATCATTTAATAATGAAAAAAATTGGATTTGTCCTGTAAATTCGCCTAAATTGTTATTTGCACTTTAGTATAAGTACTCTCGTAGAATTATAATTATATTAAGCCTGTTTAAGTTTAGTAATGGCACAAATTGGAAGTTTATATATAGACTTTGTTCAGCCTTTTCAGTAATATTTAGTCTTTCTTCCAGTTAATGACAATATTATTTCAATGTCTCGACTGCCAATGGTTGTAGGACATGACAAGTATTTATCAAAACTGCATTAAATATAATTGAAATAAGATGTTATATACTAATTGCTACTTTCCATACATCTTATGTTATGAAGAGTATTAATAAAATCTACTGATTAGATGCCAATATGTTTGAGTAGGAATAATTGTAGTGGTTTAAAGAAAACCACATATTTAAACGAAATATTGATAGATGGTTTCTTGTTACATGATACATTTTGATATTTGAAAAGTAATTTAGAAAAAATCTTACCAGCTAGCTTTTCAATGTAGTAATAATTTGTAATCTTGAAACAATTTGAATTCTTGAAAACGTTAAAAGAAAGGCTTTGTAATCCTTACATTATCTATACTTTATGTTTGCTTCTAAAGTCCTTTAGTTTAAATAAATAAATGGACGTTTTTATTACGTGAATAAATATAGCATTATCCATAAGTTATATCGAAAACTTCATTTACATGAGCTTTTAGATAAAAATAAATAGATCTGAGGTTTATAGGTTAAGTGGAATATTATGTTTAAAATTATACAATAATATTGTGTAAAAAAAACAATACCCATACTGATGGCATCTGATTTAATAGATATTTAATGTTACCAAAAATATTTCAAGTGTTAGTTATCGTTCGTTAATGTATAGATTTCTGTATTGTACTTTCTGGCATGACCATAAGAGGTTTTTCTTATATCCTAAGATGGTAATAAAGTGATAAGATTTTCCACTATTTCCTACCACTGTTTTTACAATTTCTACTGTCTAGGTCTTGGAGATATTATATTGGTTGTGCAGAGAAGTATAGATCTTAGAAAAATTACTGTCATACTACAAAAAAACAAATTCTTTTTAGAAATATATAATAAGTTTCATTATGCACAAGTTCCTACATCTCAATTAATTTAGCGGAAACTTAAATAATATGTATTAACAAACACTATGCGATTGATATAATTGGAAAATGATAAAATCAGTTTTGTTATAAAATACATCAAAAAGATCTAATGTAACATGAATTTTAACGCGGTCATCTTAGGTATTCAAATGATTGATTTTGTATAATCGTCACGGTGATAATAATTTACGACCGTGGTATTAGATAGGTACTGAATTTACTTAGGAGGACATTTTATTAGCAAATAGAGTAAAATATTATTATTATTAAATAACCTAGTTTACTAAACTAAATAGTTGAATACCTTATTTTTTTACTACCGTTTAAAATTACCAACTTAGCAATGGGCAAGACGTACCTGTGTTCATGCAAAGTATTTGATGGTCGATACGTCGGCTACTACAATAAGGGTTCCGGGTTCGATCCCTGGGCAGAACAAAACAAAAAATGTCTATTTGTGTTTGTCTGTTTTCTATGCATAATATGTATGTATTTACAAAAAAATAAGTATATTGTATGTTTATTACCCATACTACAGGCTTAACACTTAACTTGGGGCTAGATGGTGCTGTGTATACACTTATAATATTTCAAAACAAATTAATTTTAAGAATGGACGAGCTAGGACGTAGATCCACACGACCACCATACCTCCTAAACCTGTAGGAGTAGAAATTGTGCAAATAGTGCAAGATCTAGTAATTCTTCTACAGTTTCAAAATATTAGGAAAACTTCCATAGTCATGTCAGAAAGCACAACACAGATTGGTTATAGAAGTAAGAATAGTTATTCCTAGTACTCCACTGGGAAGTTTATTTTTACATATAAAACAAGAGTAAAATTTTATTTTTGTGTAAGACCAATATGCAATACATATCTTTAAATCAATGTTGTCTATTATTTTTTATTAACTAAGTATCCCATGGAATTGAAAGCAACCATCGTTCTAAGTAAGATCGTGTGAATAAGAATAGCAGCGTAAAATAATAAGACTTCCATTTAAACATAGGTTATATATGAAGTCATGGAAAATAAAAGGAACAGGGCTGTGCATGTGTAATAATGTTTATGAACTTCAATGAAAAGTAAATTAACATTTTAGGATCTATTCTTAATATTGTTGCAAAACTACATACTTGCTATGTATGCCTAAGGATACTTTTGATTTATTTATATATTTCCCCATATCCTGTGGATTCACCATACCAAACACCTAGGGCAATATATAAAAAAATAGGTTTTTCCAAATTGACCAATTTTATAAAAAATAAGTTTTTATTCTAATAAAAAAAATGTGTTTTATTGTAAAGAAAATACAAACAAAAACAAATATACATAATGTGCTTAGAAATGTCATTCCAAGTTTCTCTTGGCTCTAAGATACTGTTTCACATTGCATGACTTAATAATAATCCATAGAATTTTATGCTCTTTTACAAGAAGTAAAAGTAGTTGAAACATAACTCATATAGTTTTGTAGAGATCAAATGAGACAAAACTTAGAACTTTACTGTTATCATGGGTAACATTTTTTTGTTTGTTTTGCCCACCAATCAATTGAGGGCTTATGTGTTAGGTAAAATAAAATACATACTATTAGTGAAATGATAAATAATATTTTGGACCTCAAGCTAGAGGGGTGTATGGAAATCACCACTTTCAGTGAAAACTTATATCTTTGTCCTTAGTGTAAATACATCATTAAAATTTATATGTGTATTTAAATTGGTTGTCAAATTTAAGTGCCAAAAAAATTAGATAAAGATAAAAAAGTTAAAAATAGATATTTAGATAAAATATAGATAATTCAATACACAATTGATAAACTTAGAAACAATATGTTAAATAAAAAATAATTGTTTTTTTATACACCCCTTTAGGTAAAGGCCCACAATATCAATATCATGGTTGGCTTAAAATTAGTCTAATAACGTAAATCTATTATATATCTGCAGCTATTTATGTAAGTTATTCTTTTTTCTTAGTATCAAATGAATAACACACCTTAATTTGTATAATTATAACAGAAAACAACATTTCAGAGAGTCAGAATTTATACTATTTGCAGTAGTCAATATAAATTATCAGTAGTCTCTAAAAGCAGTTATGTCAAAGTGTGTATTTTGAGTAGGCCTCCCCATTTCTTGTCTATTAAAATCTGTGGTGACTGGTAACTTTTGTGCAGAATCTTTATTGAGACCATCAGTAGATGTATTTGATAAAAATCCCTGGCTGTCAAGATTATAGGTGGATGGTAAATTCAAATACTTAGTTCTCTCTTTCTCTAAATAGTTAACTCTTTCTTTTAAAGTCATATTTTCATCTTTTAATACTTCAACTTGTAGTACAAGCTGTTCTACAAGTGTATGTAGATTTTGACTCAATGTTTGTAATTCCTCTATAACATTTTGCTGTGTTTTTTCCGCCCTTTTTCCATTCACAATATCTTTGACTATAGTTTCCTTAGATAATTCATCATCTTTATGAGTAGACAACATGTGTAATAAAGAATCTGTTTCATGTATGGTTCGGTATATAGCTATTTGAACTTTAGCATTATCTTGGCTCTGCACATTCGAAAATGGATCTTTGCCTAAACTTTTGATGTGTTCCATAGCCTTCTTTAGACGAGCATACTGTTCTTTTTTGCTTTTAATGAGATCTTTTTGCTTCAGATGGTAACTATGCTGCAATGAAATAGACTCTAAAGCAACAGAAGAAGTTGTTGATTTCATTGCATCTAAGAGTAGTTCAGCAGCATTATGGTGGCATTGCATTGCTTCGTCATATCTATTGTTCATTAAGTGCGCGTCTGCCCGTCGATGTTGCTGATGTGCCTGAAAGTTTGATATATTAAATTATGTATATCATAAACCACAAATGTTATATTATGAGCACAATCATGTTTCCATACCAGGTTGAGAGGATGTGATTCCATTCTTATGATAACAATAAATGTTTTTGTTTGCGTAAATGATCAGCTGATGAAGTGATCAAGTGACAGACAAAACTTTTGACATTCTGACACATGCCTTTTTTTCATTTGTTTCATTTGAAACAGACTAAGGCCATAGACTATACGGCTTCGTCGTTAATGAAAATGAGCGATGAACATAAAGAAGTGGGATTTTTTATCATCATCATCAACTCATTGATCGTCCCCACCGAGGGGCTCGAGCCTACCCATAAGGGTGTTAAAGCCTTAGTCGTCCACGCGGGACGGGTAAGCGCGTCGCATAACGTTATAATTTCGAAAATTCGTAAACACATTGGTACGTGGTGGGATTTGAACCTCAGCCCTCCCGGTAGGAGGGAGGGAAATGTTCCACACCATTGAGCCAGTCCCATATTGTGGGACTTTAATGCAACCTTACGTGGACTTCTTGAGACAACTCAAAGTGATCGTTTGTTCTGTTTTGTTTCATTTGCCAACACTTACACTTGTTCACGAACACTTAATGGTTAATAATCCACCATTATCACACATTAACATTCAAATAAACACAATTTTTATCAAATAAAACAAAACCGACAACATGACACTTCACTTTCCCGCTAAGAAGTCCTTGCAGTGTTGCTAGTATGATTTCCAAAAAGGACGGTTCCCAAAAAGGAAGGTACGGTTATTAACTTCAAGGTACGGTTGGGTCGGGATACTTCTGCAAGAACTAGACCTTTTTTGTTAAAACTTTTGAATTGGGAGGGGGGTGGAGGTTACGGGGAGCCCCCTGCAAAGGGGGAGGGGGCAAGCGGATACCCCCTTTCCAAAAACAAATTTAAAAAAAACTTTATATCGCTGCTGGCGGTACTTCTAAGTTTTATATCTACATTATTATTCGTTCCTATTTTCTGACCTTTCCGTGACTTGAATGAATGAAAAAGGCAATCCGCCATTTTGTGCAAATATCGGATAGCGAATCCGCTATTTGCACAAAATGGCGGATTATTCATGAGAAATTCCAGACACCAAAACTTAACTTTTGTTTTTCTTTCTTTGTTAAACGCATTGAAAGAGAATAAACTTTATTAAGTAAAACAGACACAGTTCTTCAATAACGCTCACTTGATCATCTTGATCAGATAAAGTTGCAACCCCATCAGGCCTTATCAAAATTCAAAGTGTAAAAATTCACAACGATAATGGAGGCTTAGGACCGATTCGGATAATTGGCGATTCGGTTAATCGGCGTTCGGATAATCGACGTTCTACTGTATTTGGAATTATTACTCTTCGAAGGAATCAGAATTATACTGGTAATATTAAGAAAAAAAGTAAATATTTTGGCCCAAAAAATATACAGACATAATTATTAATACATTCCCTAACTCTCACACTAGACAATGCCTGTAAATATTTTATTTATTAATTTAAATCTAAGAACCATTATGGCAAAAAAGACCATTCAAAAATAAATTGATGAAGAGTCAAATAGCCTAATGTGAAAGTTTTTACATGCAACAGTAGCCACGATAAGCTTCGGATAACAAAAATGTGCCTTATGTAGAGTCTGTTTCAGAAAAGAAGTCCCGCAGATGAAGCATTGTAGTCGCGCGACTTAATGATATCAGTACTGAGGAAAATAATTACCTACTTTAAATTTAAGTACAATTATTCAAAATGTCTTTATTATTTTTTTATAAGTGATTTCAGTTCTTTTTGTATGTTACTTTTTAGGGTTTATTTTTTTAGGTTTTTTATTGATGAAAGTCCCATATACAACCCCATTTTTAGGGGATGGGGGGCGAAAATCGCATCCTAATACACACTAAAATACTTAAAATTAGATATCATCTGTTCTTAGGTATTATTTAATTTTCACTTATGTATCTTAAAATTGTAAGAAAGAGCAGGGTCTCCGAACAAAGGTATTAATTACACTTAAAACGAGACTACAGCCATTGTAATGTAATACTGTTGGCTACGGCCCAACAATCCCTAAAATGTCTTCTACGTAAAGGATCGGGTTTCTATTTGGCTAATGAATCATAAGGATTTCGAAAAACATATTAATTATTACTTAACCACACTTACCATCACTTATTTTGACGTCTTTTTCTTTTATTTTTTTTTGTGAGGAAACCTACCTATAAACTGTTTTATACAATCACCTAGGTAAGAAGGACCCAATTAGTGTAGAGCTCTACACCAATTGGGTCCAACCATTACACCAAATGTGGTCTCCGGGCAGTACCTACAAATATTTGTGTGAGCAATATATATATAAAAGGAGTATATATACTCCTTTATAGGAGCCCTTTTGGTTGTGGTGATGATAGGTGTCATGACGGACAGATAAATAATAATAATAAATCTTACGGAAAGTGATGTGACTTCCATTCAACACATTTTATGTAACATGCCGAAAACTAATTCTTTACGCTTCTATTGCAAACGCTGTAATGAAATAATAAAGTGTAGTAAAATGTCTGTTTCACAGAAAATTTTAGCTTACAAGATATTTTTACGACCAATTCTAATTTACGATTGGTACCAAGGTCAAACAGCACATCTTAGGCTCCTCGAATTAAATGCATTGCGCCAAATATTTAAAATATCTAATCAAAAGCATTTATACGAGAAATTCACGGACATTAATCTAGTGCATTATTTAAAATTACAAGGGTTAAAATGGCAAAGATCGACCGGATCACGAATCAATAATCTTCGTCGATTACTTCAAGCGATTCCTAAGAAAACCAGCGATCCTATAACATATTTCACTTCAGCAAACTTTGGTGATACTTATAGAAATGAAACTAGACCTCAAAGCAAGCGTACGGAGAAATCAAATCCATGTACTACACATAGCCTACGGAGGAATAATCGTCTGGCATCTGGATCAATTAGTGACTAAAAAACTGTGTTGTGATACATAAATAAATACTTAGTTATATACATGATGATTTTATATTATTTATCAAATTGATTTATAAAACTTGCAAACTGTAGGTAACATTATAGAAATCTTTATACTCTATATTTTCTATTTCATGTAGATAGGTACTTCCTGCCACAGCTGCTGGTAGCCTTAAATCCTACGATGGGCATGTGGCGAGCAGAACAGTATTTCTATCGTATATCAGCTCTATGGTTCTTGAACGCCTTTTACTGTAGGTGTTGCAGTAAAAGATGAGCTTGATCTTGTAGAGTCATCCCACCAACAAATTCTTGTCCTTTTTCTCTTATATTTTCTCAGAGATTTTTCCTCTATTTTCAGCAATGTAGTCCAATCTAATCTTTCATTACGAACATGGTCTACAATATCGGTCTCCCTGTACCGCTTATAAACTGCTCTCATGTTAGGTCTTAACCTTTTAGGGTGTCTTTGAGGATATTTGGATTTATATATCTCTAATAATGTAGAACACTCGAAACGCAGCAATTTTTTAGTGGTGCTATCATTTAACATCCAAATTTCACAGCCATACGTGAGAATCGGCCGGACAAAGAACTTATATAACTGGAACTTTGTTTGACAATGCAAATCGGGAGCACAAAGTAATTGCCAATGTTTTTGGCACCATGCTCTTGCACACCGTATCCTCTCTGATATCTCCAACGTCATTTGTTTTTCAGTCATCTGCGGTATCAATTTGGTTTCCACTTTACGCTTACCTTCCATTTTATTCACGAAGATAAGTTATAATGTCATACGTTCTATAGAAAAAAAATGCAAATAAATTTCTGTCAACGAAAGTCATTTATGATGGTGATAAGGATCTGCTTAGTAGGGGAGACCGAGTTGAAACAATTTTCACATTTTTTTTCATACACGAAAAACTATAGAGATAAACCTCATGATATTAGTACGTATCGATAGGTCATTCCATAAACTAGTGAATGGCTAATATTAAGAACTTGCTTGTGTTTAATATTGTGGTGAAAAATCGACTTTACCGTAAAAAGTCAACTTGTTTCAACTCCCCTCATACCGAGGTAAGATGAAACAGTGGCTGAAGGGGTTGAAACATATGATTTTTGAGAATATTAAGCGCTGTAAAATAAAAATTATGATATCATAATATAACAAATTATATAATTTAACGGTATTGATTCAAACAAAAGTTATAATATTTATGAAATAAATGTTTAATTAATATTTACACTGATATATCAGTAGTAGGTCAATACGTGTCTTATTCAAATAATCAACTCTTGAATTGATCCCGAAGGGGAAGGACATTTGAATCATAACGTATTGTTATTGTTTTTGCGGAGGTGGGGGGCGAAGGGGGGGACACAGGGAGCCCCCTGCAAAGGGGGAGGTTGCGAAAACCCTCCATTTACAGGAAAAAAAAATAGTAACACTTTTAATTCCAATTAGAATGTAAGGTTCCCCTAACTTGAAGAACAGGCGGAGGAGATAACCTCCCCTCCCTTTAAAAAAGAGTTCAAAATTAGAATTCATCACAAAAACTTGTGTATAAAAAAGCATTGCTTCTGGCGCTTCGCTGGCCGCTGGCACACTCCCTACGCTCGCTCGGCTCGCGCGTATTTGGTCAAAGTTCTAACCTGACCAAACCTAGTGATACCTATACTCAGTAGTTTTGTTGATAATCTTCTTGAATATTAGCGTATAATGGCGGATTACGTTTTGTTCATGAGAAATAAAAAAAACAATACTTTGTTTTCTATATTAAAGCCGTGATATATCGAAATATATTACAAAAACAAAATGAAGCTCCTAGCCGACCGTAATGATTCTAAATACGAGCCCCCGAAGGTCATATTCGTAATATAATAATTAAAAAAAATTGGCCAAGCGCGAGTCGGACTCGCCCGTGGAGGGTTGCGCAACAGCAATTAACATAAAATAAAATTATTTTATTTACTTAGGCATCTACTACAGCTTTAATATGAAAAAATAGTGGTTCACCGTTTATGAAGAATAAATAGAAACTTCACACCAGAAATCGTTCAAACTAAATTTCGTTGTTAGATTTTATGGTCATATGCATCATATATTTTTTTCGATTTTGTCAACTCTACTTCTTACGTTATCTATAAACATTGGCACATAAAAAGAGGTAAGGTTTCATGATATACAAGCGGTTATCGATTCCTGTCGAAATAAATTAATAAGTGATCGCATCAACATGAATCAATGCATCAATTCACGATCTAGCATTCGGTATCTCGGTATGTAGGTACCTACATTCGGTCATTACTTATATAGATTATTATCACAGCCTATAAGGGACCTATGCAGGGCACAGGCCTTCCCGCACAGCTTAGCTATAGGGATAATGGGCCGTAACCGGGCCCAATGCCATAAGGTGAGTGTTAACAACTACAGTTATAGTTAGGATAGTAAGTACCTATCATACGATTGTAGCCGGGACCGACGTGACTTAACGTGACTATCGAAACACAGATCATATTATACTTTTTCTTACAATCAGAATCTAGAAAAATCGCACCAACTGACGTTTCCCAAAGCCCAAAACTTTGTAATAATAACAATAATAGATGCTATTTGGAAAGATCCCATTCAGTGGATTTTAACATTTGGCAATAAGAAACCAACCACGATAAATCAGCATCTTCGATAGGTTATTTGGAGCGTTACTACCAGAAAAGAAATGGGAAATGAAGGAGGGCAGCTCAACTCTGAAATTATCAACAGAAGCCAAATACCTGGGCATTTACCTAGAACAACAAGTCAACTGGGCAAAACACACAGAGTACATCATGACGAAGGCTAGCATTGCGCTATGGCAATGCAAAAGACTGCTAGGCAGAAATTGGGGAATAAGTCCTAAAATTACCTACTGGCTGTATACCACAGTTATTTGTCCGGTCATCACGTATGGCTCTATAGTCTGGTGGCCGAGGACAAACTTGAATACAGCCCAGAAAGAACTAGAAAAGCTACAGAGATATGCTTGCGTAGCAATTACCAGCAGCATGAAAACAGCATCTACTACTGTTCTTCAGGCAATGCTGGGACTACCACCCCTGCACCTTGTAGTAAGGGAGGAAGCTACACTAGCAACATTCAGACTGGAACTATCGGGTGTCCTAAGAAAGGATGCCAAATTAAACACACCCGTATAAGGGAGGATGGCAATCAAAATACAACTAATGATGGCGGCAACGTGCGACAGAACCCTTAAAACACACTGCTTTCAAAAACACTACAACATAGAACTTATACCAAAAGGGCATGACCACTCGGGTATAAACGAGCTAAGAGTTTACACGGATGGATCAAAAACACAGACAACGGTACAGGTGTCGGAGTCTTCTCCGATGAACTCAATATAAAGATAACCAGACCCCTTGGTATGCATAGCAATGTATATCAGGCGGAATGTGTTGGTATATTACTAGCAGCACAAGCCGTAGAGACCAGAGGAGTCACAGATTCGTGCATACGGAAACTCTCCGATAGCGCCTACGTATACCAATCACTGAAGATAAAATCTTCTTACTTCCAAATTCATACTAGAATGCCATAATGCTCTAGAACGCGTTTCGGTGAGAAACAGAAATAAGGTGACACTACAGTGGATTAAAGGACACAGTGGATCACGTGGTAACGATGCAGCGGACGAGCTGGCGAGACGAGGCTCAAATTCCAAAGCCATCGGACCGGAACCAATAATACCAATCCCATTTAACCAGATTAAGAACTGGCTAAGAAACCACACACAGAAATTAGCAGCGGAGTGGTGGACCTCGACACCAGGGTGCAGGCTATCCAGGGAGGCCACTCCATCCCTGGACAGGAAACTGTCTAGACGTCTTCTACGGATGGACAGAAATAGCCTTAGACTGGTGACGGCGATCATCACTGGACACTGCGCACTAAACAAACACTTTTACACAATAGGTATCACGGACAGTCCTCTGTGCAGAGCGTGCATGGAGGAGGAGGAAACGGTGGCGCATGTGCTTCTTAGGTGCACAGGCGTAGCCCAGATCCGCAGGTAGACTATCGGCTCACCGGTAACAGTCGCGGATGCCCTGAGGAGACCGGGAAGACTTATCTGCTTTTGGAGGGAGGTGGGCTGGCTGGAATGAACAGAAGGCCGCCATGGCTCACGCACAATGTTCCACTTCACGGACTAAGTGCGGAAACCGAACCCCGTAACATAGAACATAGAGGGAGGGCAGAAAGAGGAAAAGGACATGAACCAATGAAATTGCTTAGGTTTTTGGTTCTTACTTTGTTTAAAAAAAATGGATCACGTCACCTTTGCCAAAAGCTTGTTGTTAAAATTTCAATTACAAGAAACATAACAAGTTGTTTACGTGATTCCCCATTGTTAGCCGGCACGGTAGTTGCTGTACAGTTACCAAGTTTCCATAACAAGAAAGCTAGGAAATCGTATATAGTTATTTCTAAACCACTTATATAACGACTACCTATTTGATTACAGTGCAGAATAAGTTTTTGCTGTTTTTAACACTTAATGAAATGTTCATTGTTTGGCAGAAGTGCGTTTTATTTTTATTGACTTTAAGAGTTACTTTGGGCGTATCTTCACCTTGTTCTGTAACCGATGTTAAGAGTCTCCTTGAAGGATGCGTTCGACTGAAGGGTTTAAATGTGACAAGTGTAGGTGGCACTATAGTCAATGATCATAACTGCGATGTTTTGCTGCCAAAGCAAGTCTTCATTGAGGAACCTCTGTTTCAATACGCATTGGCGGATTCAGTATGCTATGTTTTCATTTAATTTTTTTTTTATCCTAATGTAAAATATATAAGGACTTAGTTTCTTTCAGAAAAAGTTCTACACTATGATATTAGTAGACCCAGATGCCGCACCCCAGGTGGAAGGGGAATTTTATTTGCACATGCTTAAGTCTAATATTCCTGTAAGTATATTTCAGTTTTTTATATATTATCAAATATCTATTATAGTTAAATTTTAATTCCTTTCAGGGACTAGCTTTAAAATCTAAGGACAGTAGCAAAACAGTTGGAATTGACTATAGAGGTAGGTAATATTTTTTTTTCGCCTGTTACGTTTTTAACCTTTTATAACTTTTATGAGGCTTGTACGAGTAGGTACTCGTTCTTACCTTATCTTGTCATGTTACGATTAAACGTAACATTGTTGCAATGCATCTCTATAAAATAAGTTAGCAATAGTATTTCGTTTCAGTATAACCTACCTAAGTTATCTATTGTTAAATAGTTATTATGTTAGGTATACTGTTTATTTCGTAGTTATATCAAATGAAACAATTTATTCTATACTATGATTCAAAATAAATATTATATAATACCTAGTAAAAGTTTTTGCCATAATCTACACAATTGACAGGCTTGTTGGAGATGATAATACCTTCCGATGTTGTAAGGCAAATCTGGCGTCACCACACGCCATGTCTACGCAAAATGCTTATTGTTTATCTAAGTAGCACAACCAATACCTATCTTCATTTGTTCAGGGTACAAACCACCAACGCCACCTCGCGGCACTGGGCCGCACCGCTACTTAAGCTTGTTGTACGAGCAAGCCGACGGCAACAATTTTCTACCTACCGTGTCTACATCACGGTCGCGGTTCTTGCTTGCAAACTGGTTACGTGGAAAGAACCTGTGTGGGCCCGTCGCTGGTGTATTGTTCCGCGCGCAGTTCTAGATGGCGTTAGTAGTCTGTTTTTTAAACTGTAGATTAACCCTTTTACAAACCGATAATTAGGTCTGGAAATATCTGTTTATTATAATATATATACTATGTTATGTTTTATTATAGGTACACATATAGACATGCATTAGCATCGACTGAATACTACCTTTTGCAAAAAATATATAGACTGTGACTTTATTTTTAAACAATGAAAAAGAAAATTTTTAACAATGCGTGTACTAAGAAAATTGTAACAAGCAACTACCTAATTGCTACAATTGTTGGAACAATTTAAGATGAAAATTTGTAGTACCTAGGTATTGTTATTTAATATTAAATTAATATGGAGTTATTTATTCATTATAAACAAATAATTTTATGTACTACTCGATTGGCTGGGTTTGTTTCATAAAAAATGTATTCAATTATTAATTAACCTATGAATACACCTAAGTATTTACGCAATTTGTGATTTATGACGCTAACAGTGGAACTGACCTCTACGAAGAAGATATACCGACGTACGAAATTGTTTACGTTTTACAGATTAATCAAAACTATTATTTCACAGTAGCTTAGGCTTTGTGATTTAGAAAAATGATCGAACCTAAGATATCCTTTAGAGTGAAATTTATAACATTAAGGTTTCGAATAGACGTCGCATAGAAGATAATATACGTGCAATTAAAGCAAAACACACGCCTTTTGTTTAGCTCCAACGGGCATAAGAAAAATGGCACCTTATTGCGCGTAGGCAGCGCACGCGACCAACTCTCGTCTGCCCACGCGCAGCCCTAATTTATATAAACAAATTATTTTCCCATCCCAACTAACTACTGGTTTTATATCGTGTGATTTATGCATGACTGACAGATAAAGCGGGACACCTTTGTGTTTGGTTGGGAAAGCGGCTTTTAGTAATAACGTATAACCCCTTCTGTTGACCTGTTTGAGTTATACGCCTGTGATCTATCCTTGATGAAATAAGTCGTCGTTTATGTCAAATAGATTTCAATGCTGATCTTGTTTTTATATATTTTGTGTAGGTATATATATTATTTTTTACCTCGACAGCCCGTAATAGTCCATTTGCCTAACTTACTTGACTCCATTGGTTGGAAAGAGCTATATTTTTTATGTTACGATGGAAAAATCCTTTACTATTGTGAAGGAGGCCCAAGTTCAGCCATTGACCATTGTATTAATGCAAAACTTTATAACTTTGTAAATATAGTTCGAAATAAATATATCATTTTTGCCGTTGTGTCTCAGTTTATTTTATATTAAAAAAACAATTGTAATAATATATATTTGTACTATAACTTTAAATGCCATTTAATTCTGCTAATAGACATTGACAATTCCGAGATCATAACAATGTTGCCGCTTAAACGTACCCAAATAACGAACCCGCCACTAGCGGTCAGCGTCTGGTTGACCCTGACCGCAAGTGCGGGCTCCTAGACTATTGTACCAAAAAACCAGCTGAAATAACTTGTATTAAAAGTGATTTTGTAAGCTCATCATGCCATTTATTACCTATCACTTAAACTGACCTCTGTTATAAACAATAATTACTAATGAATAATATTCCTGGTATTATCGGTATAACTGTACGGTGAACAATAACTGACCGCAAATTATTATGAACAATTAACTATTTTCGTGTGGCGCCAATTATTATGTAGTAATTTCTGAGAAATCATTTTTTTGCCTTTATAATGGGCGTTACCAAAAACTTGTAATATTCCATCACACACAGGGTTAGCACACGGCACATTTAAAGGAATGCAAATTCATTAATAATAATATTTCTTATTATCAAACTAATACAGCGGCGTGGTAGAGGGACTTTATATTAAAAATACAAATTTACAATTAAATACAAAGAACGAAACAAATCTCTCTTCTTTATTATATTATTATAGGAACAATGTTTGTAGGAACCTTACTCGACGGAGGCCGTGTATGGTGCTCATCATTGTCGTGCTTAGCTACATGCTAACCTCAATATTTAACATATTTATTCCGCCATGGCAGGAAACTGTCGAAAATACATAAACATTTTGATATATTATCTGTGCTAAGGGCTGAAGCCTGATACGGGCATTGATGTTTTTGGATTCTGTGAGTTCGGTCACGTTACAGCAACCAAAAATTTCTAAGTAGCTCAAAGTAAAATCTTGTTAAATAATTTAATCACATACCTATGAGAGAGACATCTCTGAATTTCTTCTCAATATAATTTAAATTACAACACAGAAAGATTAAATTTAAATCTAAAATGACAGTTGGATTTTATTTTTCAAAATAATCATGTAGCTTCCCGATAATTGACAGAGTCGCTACACTACCATTTGCATACGGATCAGCGTTATCAATCTAATTAACATGTCTGTTGAAAGCCTGGAATTCTTGGGTAATGGCCAACTTGTCATATCACTTCGAACGTGTCTTCAGATGGGAATAGGGCTGACAGAGGCACCAGACTTAGGCAAATTATTGTAGAGCCCTGAGGTTGATACCTATATTAAAATTAAATGTATAAGTTTATTAATAAATGCATTTTTCAAATAGTCTAATGATATTGCAGCGCATTTCTAGTAGGTCACTAGAACGGATTTTATCAAGAAAATCATGTTTTACAGGCTATTTGTTTTATTATTGACAAATTACGAAAGCGAATAATGACGAAAATTTATCGAACTTAGCACAGATAAAAATATATTAATGTTGAAACAAATATTACATAAAATAAATGATGTAATTTAAGTCCTTAGATTTGCTTTATGTAACACATTTAATGTAGACGTTTTGAATAATTATAATCTTTTTACATATGTATATAAAACTGCGATTGTTTTCTATTGCGTTTATACTAATTTAATAAACTAGTTTCTTTAAAATTATTTATTTAATTAACTGTAACGTAAAATCAATCTCCAAGTTTTTCGTAATTTAGTTCAGAGTAATCAACTATTTGTAATTGCCTAAGGTGAAGCCTTCTTTTGGCTAAATTTATCCACAAGTTAAAAGTACCTATGCTCCATTGATCTGTCAACCCTGGGCAGGAAGCCCGTCTGTCGTAAATTAATCGACATGGCTCTCCAGAAACACCAAATTAACAAACCGGTTTGGCGTGTGCGCGTCGCGTGTGCCTCGCCCGGAAATGCCGGAGTAGAGAAACTTGGTTTACATACGGAGTTTTGATAGAGTATTTTGGCCAAATAAACGGTATATTGAAAGACATTTTGTATGTTATTTTGTGAATTGATACTGTTAGCAGCTCGTAGACTATCGTGGAAATAAAGTAAAAATCTATTGTAAATGGAAACAGTTATCCTCAGAGTCTTTGACCATTGATTAATTTATACACTGGTTTTGATAAAAAAAACATGTTTTTTGCTGTATTCTGTAACTAAAACACCTAAAAGTGTTTTGCAATTTTCTTAATTCCTATAAATCTCTTTGTAGGTACCTACAACTGTTTAAAGGTTTTTTTTTGTTTACAGTATTTTTGAAAGCAATAAAAATGTAGCATTCTCGATATTAAGTATCTATACGCGAAAACTGTTTTGTTAAATGTAACTGCTTCTAAAGAAGCATTTAGTAGTCTCAGTAGCAAGGTTCACAATTTTGGAAGGTAGTACATTTCAATTTTAACATTATACTTAATCCTTCCTTAGTCTAAAACTCACGTTGTTGTTAGGTCATTAATCTCTAGATAGCTGTATATTAGCTACTGCCTTAGGCACGATAAAAAGATAATATCTAATTCAACCATGATTCTTTCGAATCGCAATATAAAATTATATACTTTCCTTTTACCACATGCTTATAGGTAATCGATTACACTTCTACAAAAATAAAAAATATATACTTTTGCTTTTTACAGTTATGCATTATGGAATCCAGAAAAGATATAAGTACATGTTATAAGTAGGTACTTATTTGTAATCATATCTGGATAAATTCTCACTTCTTGTCTGCTGCAGATGATAGTAGCTAGGTACTGCACGGAGATAGAGTGGAATTAGAACAAAGTACAATAACTTGTACTATTGAATTCTCTGCAGGAGAAACAAGTGCGTTGCCAGCCTCAAAAAGGATAGAGAAAATGAAACATAGGAAGGGGGTACGAAGCATTGCTCTTCAACATTTATAAGTTTTTAACAGATATCCAACCTTACAAAGGGCTAGCGGTATGTACAAGTGGCACAAGTTAGTCGCCGGATATTGGGAAACGATAACATTGGCACCCGAATTATGTATTCGTGAAACATCTGTTAAACACCATATTCTTGTAAGGTCGGGCGAGCAGCTGCGGAAAGCTTCCTTCCGGCCGCCCACTATCGTCCCACGCGCCGCCCGCGCTGCACTATAATATCAATCATTTAATTCAACAGACCGATTTCTATGATAATACAAACATTATGATGTTTGTGCCGCGAGATCATAAACTGTCATAGCAACCGATTATGATTGAGCCCATTGTGCTGCGCATAAAGGTCTGTTAACTGCGCTTTTCATTGTAAACGAAAGGTTTGGAGCGAATGTTATGGGCTTAAACTAAACAGTATTTAACAGTGTACTGTACATACTTTTTAATCTTCTATTTTCTAAAGTCAACGTAACATACACTCCGCAAGACCTGGCGCCTAGGGTTGCCAACTATACTGTTTCCAACAGTATTATACTGTTTTCCATTTAATTAAACTTTTTACTGTAAAATTAAATATACAAAATACTGTTTTCAGATTCAGCGAATTATATACTGTAAGTTTTTTAGTAATTAATGGTTAGTATGGGAGGATAGACATAGAACATGTATTAATTAAATAAAAAATGAACTCCCCCATTTATTTTAATTTCAGTTATGACTTTAAGTGTGCGAGTTCTAAAAATATATTTTTAAAATAATAAATAAGGTAAAAACTGTTCAAATTTGTTTAATGACCTGAATATACTTTATTTCTTGTAAAATAGTTGTTAACCCTACTATCGCCAGCAGAAGAGCTCTGTGGCGTAGTGGCTATCTGGAACATGAACCAAAAGTTCAATTCTACGATTCCACATTCAAACACATACATTTCCTTTCAACGATTGTAAATTTTTTGAGTACTGATTCTACGAGCTTTTTTTAATTATTGTCTATTTTCCTTTCAACCATATAATAAATTAATAGGATATTAGCATGTGAAACATATAGTCAAATAATTTTATATATTGAAATGTTTCTTACGTTGAAACCAAGCGGGTGTTGGTAAATGCAACTTCATTTTGTCCTACCAAAATGCTATTATTGTCTGCATTTTAACCAAATCGTATGTGGAAATTATTTTCTAATGTGATGTTGTATTTGCCATCATCGTGAATACACTACCAGTTTATTCTGATGTTTATTTTGTATTCATAATCTAAAAAAACATGTCTTAGTAGCAGAACGTAAAGTGCGGAATCTCGCACAAAAACGTCAAGAATCTACAGTTGGTACACAGATTACCGAGATGGAAACAACTATATGCTAACACAACTAGGTTTTCCGTAGTCCCGTTCAACAAAGTTTTACGTGTACCCCATAAATCGTATTCTTATCTTAACTCTATGTGATGAGCTCGGTTTAGAATGTATTCAATAAATCAATATTATCAACAGTTATCTACATACGCTTTTCATTACTAACAATAATTCTCACTTTAATGAGAAGGATTTTCACTTCGTTACCGCCACATTCATGGATGTAATAAATGTCATCGTTAAGTTACAAAGCTGCAAAACATTTTCGACCCATGAATAACGACCTAATATTTAGCTTATATCAATAATTATAAATTACAAAATAGTTGCCAGTACCGCAATGAACTACATTTTCTGCTTATCGCTTACTTGTAAATCACGTTAAGTAAATTACGATAGTTATCTTGGCATATAATAATAATAATCTTTCTTTCAGGTAGGTTGCACTCATACAAATCTATAAATTAACAAAAATCTCTAATCATACATTCAATACGTATAATAAACATGTTGCTAAAATGCTCACTGTTTGAAAATCTTCCTAAAACCACCCGTTGGCATTGTGCTGGTGTGATGCATATGTAGTTGCGGGAAAGTAAGGTCGACTTATATCCCAAATAGTTGTTGGTAATTCTAACATCCTCCATGCTACATACAAAGCTTCAAATGCTATAAAATGGCCTGCCTTTTAAACAACGATAGAGTACTTGATCAACTGTTACCGTGCAAGAATAAAGATTCATATCTAAAACTTATCCTTGTACGTACCGTTAACATGGAAAAGTGATGAGGTAGGCTACCTATCGTCAGCAGTGGTAATTTCGATAATTATACAGTATTAATAATTTAGTTTATCATTAACATAATATAGGTACAATGACATCGATGACCTATTGAATTTATGTATCAAAATATAATTTTAAATTTATTTTTGACAACCTATTTGGTGTTGCGGTTGAGAGGTCGGCCTTCGGTTCGGTTCCGGGTTCGATCCCCGGGCAGTACAAACATTTGTGTGCATGAACATGTCTGTTTGTAATGGTCTGGGTGTTTTCTATGTATAATATGTACGTATTCACAAAAAAATTTTTGAATTACAAAAAACAATGTATATATGTATGTTTATCCGTTGTTTAGTACCCATAATACAGGCTTAACGCTTAACTTGGGGCTAGATGGCGCTGTGTGAATGTCAGTAGATATTTATTTTATTTCTTTTTTGTTTTTTAAAATTGAAACTATCCTAGCATACTAATAAAACAAGTCACTTGAACTAAGCAGCTAGACTAAACACAAACGTAAGCCAGTTAAATCCTGGCTAGGAATGTACTTAACGAAAACCACTGACAATCACCATTCACGTTTCTTAAAGTGTGCCATTTGTATGTATGAATGGCGCAATTAAATATGCAGAGTCGAAGAAGGTACGGCATAAACAGCTTATGCAATGCAATCTGCTGTAACAAGTTGACCCACTACTTAGGTGGCCACTTGCGAATTGAATCCGACCACAGTTTGTTACACTAGGAGACAGACAGGGAATGTAATTTTTGTTAAAAAATTAAAACATAATATACTTTTTGCATTCCATTTTAGAAACTATTATTTATTAAATTCTTTATTCATAGTTTGGCAGGAGTCACCAACCCATGTTGGTGGTATCGGTATGGGTTCGAAATATTGAAGGTTACTACCCAATTTAGATTTTTATGGTACACTTTTGAGTCTATCTGGGTGGAACAGTTGTGATGAACGTATGTATAGAGCAATGTAGGTAAAGTAGCTTTTGTCGGTGAATGCCGAAAATATAATGCATACATAGTTTAAGGCAACTTTGAAATGAGAGATCTTGTTTCGCTTCCGGAAATGCAATATATTTTGCTGA
This sequence comes from Leucinodes orbonalis, assembly GCA_019425675.1. Lineage (NCBI taxonomy): Eukaryota > Metazoa > Arthropoda > Insecta > Lepidoptera > Crambidae > Leucinodes > Leucinodes orbonalis. Next base: position 34,436 of record PQWD01009027.1, on the reverse strand, counting down.
TTGCAAAATATATTGCGTTTCTGAATCCCTTGCCTACTTCAAATAATAGTAGGTCATTATTAGAACTTCGATAAATCATCTGCATGCGTAGGTTCAAATCCTGCCATGTACCAATGTGGTTTCGAGTTTTCGAAATTATATGTTCGAAGAAAACATCGTTACGAAACCTGCGCACGCCTGTGAAGAGATTCACAGGTTGTGCGTGAAGTCAGCCAATCTGCACTGGGCCTGCGTGGACGTCTAAGGCCTATACACCCTACGCAGGTAGGGTCGTACCCCTTGGTGGGGACATTTAATGAGGTGATGATGATAGTTATTATTGTAAGAGAGAGAAAATAAAAAATAATCAGAATTACTATTTTATTACGCAAATCCAATCCAAATCTACCATCCACTATCAGGTCTGTAAATGGCGTAAGCAAATTTTCAACTTCAAACCCAGAGATCCGATTTAATCGCAAATAATAATTGTTAAAACACGTCGTCAAAAGTAATTGAATAACATCTTATATGTTGACACTTAATTTAAAGTGCATTATTGCGTATTTTACATGTTAATTACCATCTTATCTCTTTCAAACAGTTGCATTCCCTTGCTCAATAATCGCTCTCTCCCATTCTACGTCAGATATCCCGACCGCCCGCTAAATTGACACTAATAGTAAGTATTGTTATTGTATTCTAGCACATTCATTGTTTAAAAGTGTATTAACTATTTTACCTTTTTTAGTTAGAAATCGGCAGAAATAGCATATTGTGCCGACTTCATCTTCAAACAGGACGTATCCAGTTTCTATAAAACGGTATCTTGCGTCAAATCTTATGATAATTACCAATTAATGCCTTATTGTTTACAAAATCAGGCCAAGTGCCACATATAAAGTTACGCCAAGAGAGTTTCTAATGCAGTCACAGCCAAATACAGCATCTCGTTTCTCAATGGTCGAGATAACTTCAGAGACGACGTCATAGTTAAATTCGAGCGAAGGCTAACTGGAGGCGTTAACAGTACAGCGGCAATTAAATAAATTAATTATTTCCTTTCAAATACGTTTGCATAAATTAGCTATTGATACTTTGACAGGTTGCTTTAAGAAGTCTTATCGTTAGAATAGGGAATAATTTATTGAAGCAATAATTTGGGTGGTAAGCGATTTAAAGCTTTTATACACTTTACTTATGAATAATTTGAATACAATCAGGCCAGAAAATAAGGGAAAGTAAAGCCTGAATTTTATTGGTGTTTTGGTTCTATCGGTGGAAAAAGAACCATACATCTGTTCAATCGTCAACAAAGTTATGAAGTAATGTTATGTTTGTGAATATACCCCGTAACTATAGGACAGGGACACACTATTTTCTAAAAAGTAATTCCTCTTTTTTAAGCTAAATCATTTATGCGACTGTTATACAAGTATTTCGGGCTTTAGAGTTATGAAAGAACTCACTCTCCATACAATCGACCGGACTCCGCTGATCTCTGCATTAAGAAAAAAATAATATGACACAATAAGACATTTTATATTCCACTTCAATATCTGTACAAAGTTGTTAATTTCTGGGTAAAATCATAATCAGCGATAGAAGTTATAAACAACCATGGTCGCAAATATTTTTTTAATCTTCTGAACAAAATAATTGATGAAAAGCCTCTCGTAAAACTGTGACTACAAAGTGAAAGCAAATGGAATAAAAAGGAAATGTAACATAGTCCTAATCGCAATACAAAAGAACGAGCACGTACGAATAATGTACGAATTAGCATAGGTAATTAAAACATTGTCGTTATGTAAATACATTCCGAAACATGAACTGCATTTAACATCACTGCCGTTAGTGTGGATCAGCAAGCCATATGGGCGAGTTAGGACAATTAGGCAGTAAGACAATCCAAGGCAGTGAGGATTCCGTTAATAATAAATAATTGCAATTAATATTGTTCAACTTTTCGTGCTTCGTAAGTCTGTTTTTATAAACTTTCTTACAGATCAATCAATGCATATTGAAAAATTGCTTTATAAAAACAACAGTAGCTGCAAAATTTTGCGTTGGTTTGCCGAATAAGTGAGGTTACCGGAGCACAAATCCCTTTCATTAATTAGTTTTTCCCTTTCCCTTTTTTTAGGTTGGCCACATACATGCTGCCTCTTAGGAGTTGCATCAGTTTTCATGGAATGAAATTAAAATAAAAAAATAATGTAAATAATAATTAAGTACGGAATGTAGGTAAAATTTGTATTTCTGTATTCGCTTATATTGAATTTCTAATTATTATTAAACACATGAAAAATTGTACATTTCTTAAAACCTTCCCAAAGATCCATCCACTCTACACAGATTAATGTACCAAAATTCATGGAATTCAGGTAAGTAAAAGACAGATATTAATAATAATAAATATCCACTGAAATTCACACAGCGCCATCAAGTTACATATAAAGCGAGGAGCTTGTACGTACTAAACAACTAATGAACATACTTACTTTTTTTTTTTGTAAATACATACATATTATACAGAGACAACAGACATGTTTATGCACACAAATATTTGTAATGCGCGGGAATCGAACCAAGACCTCTTAGTGTAGTGGCCGACGTCTCGACCATTACATCAAATGGGTAGTAAGCACAACAGATAGAACGACGAAATTACACAATTCATATTCCCGGAAATCAAACCAAGGGCCCATAGTCTAGTGGCCAACGTCTCAACTATAACATCAAAGGGGTCGGCAGCACAACAGATAGACCGACGAAATTACACAATTCATATTATAAAAGATTTAATTAAATATACCAGCAAGGTTGGAAGCACCGGCAGCCAGTGGCCATCGGCCATGACACGGGCCGTGCGTACGACACAAATTCGCGTTCATTGATAAAAAGCTTCGCCCACTCGTTTCGTAGGCTCCATTCACCGGCGCCGCCGCGTCGGTTTCTCAATGCATGCGTACCTCGCGCCCGAGGCCTTCATTCCGTCGACTGCCTTCCGCAAGAGCTGCGTAACCTAAATCCGAAGATACCTTTTGTATGGTTACATTACAAAAGGTATCTTCGAATTTAGGTTTAGATGTTATTTTGCAGTTTTATTCAAAGTCAGTTACATATATTTTTTTACGTCACTTACATAGCGAGCGTCAGCTCGCTCACCTGATGATAAATGATATGCCTGACCTTGACAGAAGCAGTGCTGAAGGAAGCCAATAACAGTAGGTAGTTATTTTATCTAGTCTACACTGCCCTGCGCCCATCACCCGAAACGACAAATGTTAGGTCATTTTACTAGCTACAGTGCCCTCATCCCGAAGCACAGGAGTTCAAAACACTCCTATTTTACGTGACGATATCTGGCACTGGGGTGGTACCGAGACGACTCAGTATCGAGTCTACCACCTAGTAAATATATCAATCTTTAATATCAGTGCTATCACAGATATTATAAATGCTGTGTTATGTATTTGTCTTATAGGTACGCACGGTACAATTAGTGAAGAACTAAAATCCGTAAGTCGTTTCAAGATGTAGCTAACAATCAAACAAATCTTTCTGAATTATAAAAAAAGGACTGAATAAATTTTCCCGTGTTTTTTTTTGTCTGTGAGCTTCTGATTTTTAATCATAAACTTTATTTTTGATAGGTCCAGACATTGTAACATTTACTCCATTCATCATTACCAATCTTCGTATATAGGGTATCAAAGTGGTAATTATTAAGAGAAGCCTATAGATTACTACTAGATTTTGAAAATTAGTATCATAGTATAGTTGAAAACATGTAATAAGAATTAAGACGGTGGTATTCCCACAGAGCACTATATGCAGAGTTATTGGTTATAAATCTGCATTGCCTTAGATGCCCCAGTAAGTAAAGGTACCTTAATAATACTTAGGTTACTACTTACTGCATTCGCAAGCACCTAACAAGAATCAATAGACACTAAATACAGCTTACTTTGGTGGTCATAATACTGATCTATTTGTAGTGTAGTGACCGTTGTAACTGCTTTTCCTATACATAATCTAAATACTAGTGGGCTATTGTCAGTCAGTATAACGGAATGCACACAGAAAGTACTTCTCATTTTAATTTGTTATTTTGCGAGCTCATAGCAATTATCAGGCTTATTTTAGATTAAATTAAAATGTATCGATTTTATTTCTAATGTGTCTCAAACCTCGATACTAAATATTTGCATGTTCGGTATTCTACTATTTAAATAATAACTTAATCTTTTTCTAATGGTAAATGTCAAGGACTAATTTCATTGTATCTCAGTTTAGGGTAGAAATTCTAAATTGGTATTCATCTTATTTGACGTTCGTTAGACAGTTGACATTGGGTAATACGTGGGTTTTGTAACTATTGAAGCACAATAAAGACAGAATTAACGCATTTGTAAACTTAGCTGAATTGGGGCTACATATTGGTGCACCGTACCTACACGTTTCGTCTGATGTGTGTCTGTTCATAAACTGAGATACTCGAGAAATATTAATACGAGTATTGGATACCATTTCTTACATGTATTTTATATATTAATTTTTATTAATATGTATATTACAGCCATGATGTAAGAAGATGTTAATTGTCCTAGTTTTGAAAAGTCAAATTAACGTAATGATGTTAATTTGACTTTTCAAAACTAGGACGACTTGTCCTTATTCTGGTTCTCAGAATACTACATTAAGCCAGCACAACTTCAATCATAAGTTTCCAAAGCATGGTATTAGTTTTTTGTATAGGAAAGGATTAGATCGAACTTATGTCACCCATGAATGATAAACAATTCCCCTTAGAAGATGCAAATAGGTCTCCATTTATGGTGGTAACAATAACAGCTTGTCAAAAGATTAAAACTGATCTGCAAGTAAATAAATAAATCCATGATAACGACGATTAAACATCGCAAACATTAAACTAGCTATTAAAGAGTGAAAGGAATCCCAATCGAGATTATCGGTTTATATGGCGTAATATAATATCATTCGGACATAAGGAGTCAGTTTGCCATCTCATTAATGTCGCAGAGAGTTATGCGCGGATTACATTAATTGATGTTAAAATTATACGGGATTACAAGTGGCTTTGGAAGCAATAATGATGAGTCTAATTAACTTTCCTTGACGTAAACGCTTGCAGACGTGATAAAACTACCATCGTGTCTCCTTTACTGTCACAGAACGTATTATGATGCTCGCTGTTAAACCAATCAGTAGGTAAAGATAACTGCGGCTAGATACACAACGTTCACTGCTGGACAAGACCTACCTCAATAATTAGAGCCATGCTTAGGCATCGGTGGCCCGGCACGACCGCAGATACCACGGTCTCAGAGAAAACATCGCTATGCGTTGTTTTTCGCCGTGTGAGTAATTAGTGATTACTGATGGCTGGATATCCACGTACAAGGGGTGCGTCTTCCTCCATATACACTATTTTCCCTCTCCCCTTCCTCCCTTTCGGCCATCTATAGCTAGTGAGCTTAGATAAATAAAAATACACGCGAGTACGTATATTGAAGTCAAACGAGTGTATAAATGTATGTGAAGTAAATAGTACCTAATTAGGTAGGTATATAATTATAGAGGTATGTATATGAATTGTAAAAAAAACATTATTACTATAAGTGCGTAACAAGAGCACGAGACTGCGATGGGGTCATGCGTTATGTTATATTCAATAATTTTGGAAAACTCAGACCTGTTGCGTTTTCGTATAAAATAGTAAGTAATAAAAATCACTGAAAACAATACAATAAGGTCTTGTGTATACACAAAAGTATGCCAGTGCAAGTATACAGTATTTCCACTCGTTTGTATATAGATATAAATATTGCGCTAAACTGATTATCGACTCGTTATAGCGTTGCTTATAGTTGAGCTTTAAGCCACTGTCATGGCCTCTCCGACCTGCACGAACAGTAGGTACCTCTTTTACAAGACGCGTCTCGACGCGACTCATTAACAATTTACAGCAAACGCTATCGTTGTAGTAAATTTAGTAACTGTTTGGCATTAATATGGATGTCGAGAGAGGCTACGAGCATATTGCTATCGAACGTTATCTGCTTGATGAATGATACTACGTATACAGTATTGCCGAGCTTCGGTGTTATTTAAATGCGTTCAGTTCACGTAACTTACTTAACGTGCAATAGGGTGAACGCACCTGAACCAGTTTGTAATTAAGACTACATTTATATTCATTAAAAAGCGAACTTTCCTCGGCCGATGCGACACTTTTAATAAAATTGCCCAGTTGAAACACCAGTATTTCTAACTGGGGTCACATGTAGATAAGACCGGACGGCTAGTTGAATGGTTGAGAAAGTTACTGGCAGTTTTTATTATAGTCACTGCTTTGCATTTTTATTAGAAACGAAAGGCTCTTACTGTTTAAGCAGTAATATTTAAAGTAGTTGACAAGATTAATTTCAATAATCTTAATCAAATATGTATGTGCGGTAGAGATAATCCCGTCGCCCATATGATAAATATTGAATTAAGTGTCTCACGTGCCACATCAACTATAAAGACCCAGTTTTTGGAAGTTTACAAAAATATAATTAGAAAATAAACTCAATTTTTGTAGTTTTTAATAGGCTAGAAGTTAGTTTAAACTTACTTTGTGGTCAAAAATATCTGACATTCATACACTTTAATGTGGCGCATTACATTTTACGAGTGTATGTTTGTACCTGCGATTATTGGGCAAAAAAGGTTAAAGGCTTGATGATGCGAGCACTCAAAAATAATTTCGCAACAATATGATACCTGAATAAAGGGCAAAGTTAATTTTGCGTGAAGCACCAGCGGAGTAATGATTTTGTCCGACGTCTCTTCTGAAAGCCTCGATTAACATCTGACATATGATTTATTGGAGCTCGACGTGGCGTCGTATTCATGTGTCAGGGCTTCACTTACATGCGTCGTAAACTCGGCCTCTGCGGTGGGCTCGAACACGACCTTAAGGCTTTATCCTTTAGTCAATAAAGAACAAAATCGGTCAAAAATAACACAGATTCTGACCGTCCCAAGAGGAGGTCAAGGCATCCGTTTTGTTCATATTCTGATTCAATATAAAGTGATTGTCGTCAGTTCATGTCAGGGTTATACAGTCATAACGTGATCCCCGAACTATGCCTAAGCCCAATACAAATTACGAACTTTATACAACACTTAAAGCGACACTGAGCTATTATTTCGAATTTCACGATATGAACAGGAAGGTTTTATTAGAGGCTTACTACAAGTTAATGCTATGTTATGAAGTCATTAATTCAAAACAGATAAATAAGCTATTTTCTAAAGTAACGCCGAAGCTTATGTAATAGCTGAGGCAGCAATTCAACTCGATTTTCTAATAGTTACGTGAGAATTTCGCATGGCACTTTACTTGCAAATTAATAGATTGCAGAAAGAACTTTAATGTAAGGCATCAGCTGTAATTATTTTATAAATATATTATATAGGTATGTTTTTCACACTTTTTCGTTAACATATTAATATAAAATCTATATACGATTGCTTGCCCGACAGGGAAATTCATCCCACCCAGAAATAATTTCGGGGTTTAAATGTTAATGGATCTTATTTGTAACTGACCACAAACGACGCATATCAACCGTTCACAAACGTGGCGATGAAACTATTTTTTGATGTACGATGACTTCATTGACGCAAGGCTCTTTTGGAGACAAATGATTAGGGTCTTGTTGAAACTGCTTGCAAATTGTTAAGAAGCGTTCCGAGATCCGTTAAAATCGACCGAGATAATGTTCATATCCCCGTGCATAACATATATTTGTGGTTATGAACATGTGTGTTTGTATTGTTACTTTTTATGTAGGTATATTACATATGTATTATTGACTTTTTGCTTAGTTTAAAGTAAGATGGCACCGTGATATGCTAATTTAGTTTAGTTGGCTACTTCCCATCTGGTAAACTTCCATTTCGTAAACCTCAAATTATACCTATCAAAAAGTTGCGTTTCGTAAACATTTCATTTCTCATACATGAATCCATTTGGTAAACTTCGTTACTATTGTTATTTTTGTACGGTAGTCATGTCAAGTTAAATTAAAAGTAGATAAAGGTTTTTAAAAGCTTTACAATATTAAGATAGATTCTCGATTAAAAAAATCGGTTAATGTTTGTCAAAATACCATATGCCGCAAAAGAAAAGAAACGTACGCAATTTTATTTCTGCACTAAATAAACATATTGTAAATACGTACATTATTACTTTGATTAATTTCATTATATAATTTTTTTATAGGTTTTACATTAATGGGAATGATATCGAAACGAAGGAAAAAGATCCATCCAAAACGAAATACAAATTAATCTACTTGGCAATTCCAAAATTAAAAAATAATTGAACAATTTTTTTATAAATTTATAATGTTTGTTATTGGCTTTGTAGTGTTTCTTGTAATTTTGAACTAATATTGTTTTATACAAATCTGTGATTAGTGTTTATTTTTTATGGTTGATTTTGCATGTATGTTATAATTGTGTATGAACCCGACTTTGATCTGGGATTTAAAATATGACACATTATTATTACTTTCGTGTATATCTTACTACTTGAGTATACCATTTCAACAGAAGTTTCTAAATGGGATAACACATGAAATTACTGAAATGTTTTCGAAATGGATGAATGTATCAAATGTTTACCAAACGCAACTTTTTGATAGGTCATATTGAGGTTTACGAAATGGAAGTAGCCATTTAGGTCTTATTGGAATATTAACATTACTATTTTGGAATGAAATTTCTGGCTATTCAGGTTTATGTAGGCCGTAGTCACCTCGAAGAAAAAGATTTTTCACTTTCACATTTCATAAATTAATGTATCTCAGAACGGTAACTATAGAGGCTATTCAAATACTGAACTTAGAAAATTACAATAATGTGTATTTGTCTTCACAATCTGATCCATACAGCTCACTGCACGTTTAGAGCTTCTTGGCGCACTCTTTCTCTAAGGGTTTCCATACAGTTAATACGTGCTGTGTATTGGCAAATGGCTCGCCCATCGACCATCAGAATGCACACAGACGGTCCGATTGGCTTCAGTCTCGCATGTTTAGACAGCATCCTAATCACCATGTCATCATCATCATCATAGCTCATATAACGTCTCCACGAGGGGCACGAGCCTACCCGTATAGGGTGGTCAGGCCTTAGTCGTCCATGCGGGCCCAGTGCGGATTGGACGACTTCACACACAACCTTCGAATCTCTTCGCAGGCGTGCATAAAGGTTTCTCACGATGTTTTCCATCACCGTAAGAGCATCGGATAACGTACATATCTTTTCGAAATTCGAAAACACATTGGTACGTGCCGGGATTTGAACCTCAGCCTAATATCTAATAAGAAACCAATTATTACGATGCAATAAGAAGTACATTACATCAATCTAGCCAATGAACACTGGCAGGAAGTGAGAAGTGTCTGATGGTTGAAATGGAAAATACGGTGCATTGGCAATAATGCGTGTTGCGAGCGCGTGCGCTTGCGCGCGGGGGTCGCTGAATGGAGGCGCGTGATTCACTGCGGTCCATTCATAACGCACGAGGCGCATCGCTCGACAACCTATTTGTTTTAATCGCTTTTCCTATGCCATATGTGTACGCTTTAACGTTTGAATACTCAAAAATTAGATTTGAACTTATGTGTAGCCAAGTATTATTTTTTTTAGGATGGTCATTTTCTTAATGGCCGTGCAGTTTCAAGCTTCAGTGGAAGCGTAGTGAGCGTTTATAACTCTTAGCCTTTCAACTATAAGGACAAGCTCAAAGTGGTGAAGGGTGGGTTGGGTAACCTAGTCGGTCGTAACCTAGGCGGTCGTGGGTTCGAATCCCGCGAGGAAGGAGTTCAGACCAATCACTGATTCACCAGTATTCATATCATCATCAGCTCATATAATCTCACGAGGGGCACGAGCCTACCCGTATAGGGTGGTCAGGCTTAGTCGTCCATGCGGGCCCAGTGCGGATTGGACGACTTCACACACAACTTCGAATTCTTCGCAGGCGTGCATGAAGGTTTCCTCACGATGTTTTCCTTCACCGTAAGAGCGTCGGATAACGTACATATATTTTTCGAAATCGAAACATTGGTACGTGTCGGGATTTGAACCTGCACCCGCAAGATTGGAAGGCAACACTCCACACCAATCCGCACGACGCTCAACGACCTGATGGTCCGAAAAGTAAAACGCCCTGCTAAAATCTTAGGATGGTAGCCATTAACAAAGAACAATCTACAGCGGTCCGGTATAGGTTGATGACGATGATGAGTCGGAACTGAGCACTCATGACGTGACTATTTTGGTCATATTCTTATTTATCGTAATTATCTTTGGATAGCTCTGGTGGCTTAAACCTTTGCTCAGGACTTAACTATAGGCTAACAAATTAGGATTGAACCCAAAGTTAGGTGTTAAAATGTTTGTTAAAGTTTAAGTCGAATATGTTTGTTTCGCGTTGCATTTACATACGAAACATAGTCGCATCGTATAAATTCCTGTCGTATGATATAAAAATAATTTCGTAACAGCGGAAAAACATTTTAATTCAGTTCGATAATGCACTCTATAACTAAAAGCATATAGTTGTCAAATAAAAAATTTTTTTTTTAAATAACAGTTACAGTTATCTGTCTGCAGTGTCACAATATCATTACTTTTAAAGCTTTCTACGTGTGGTGTAAACGATCCAGCGGTCAGCCTCAATTCGAAAGGCTGATTTGACTCGAAGGCAAAAGGTTATGAGATTTCAACCCATAGATTTGCTGATAGCATTTAACCGGACCCGTAATTGTTTGGTGAACGGGCTATTAACTTTTATAATGGCTTTAAGTCACATTTAAATTACCTAACAAAATTATGGTTACGGGCCCATCGGGGACGCTATTGAAACTTTAAATGGCCGATAGCTTAGGCCAATTTTTTTCTGTTTATACTCTGATTGATTGTTTTTATAGTGTACCTTGGAACATGGTATTACGACATAGAAAATTTATTTAAGGCTAATATTTTTGCGCAACAATTATAATTGTTAAGTTTCTAAGATAAACTTATACGACTTTTTTATTTATTTTGTATTCCCGTTTGCTTGGTTAACTAACTTACAAGAAAAAGTATTTTACCAATTGTGCATCATAAATATACTTCGAAAGGTCGCTTGTGGAGGCTGGGTGAAAAAGCGAGATATCTGGTGCAAAAGTGGGGATCTATGTCCAGCAGTGGCTTGCTATAGGTTAAAGAGAAATATATTTAGACTAACATGACGAATTTTTATTTATTTTATATTATTTTTATTTGATAAACAACTGTACCTGTACTATTGGAATTAAAAGGTTGTACACATACCTCGTTTTTATTTTCTCAAAATATGATAGATACACAAATGATAAAAGTCTGAAAACATTAAGAACGTTTTGGTTTTCAATACTGAATTTGAAATATTAAGTTACGGAATTGTGCAAACTGGTTTAAAAGTTTTTTTTCAAACTGACTACTGCTGTTGGCCGCAGATGGCTATACAGCTTTACCGGCAATAATGCTTTTAAAGTCATATTCAATGAGTGCTCTATAAGCTAAAAATTCTTAAATAATTTTACCTAAAAGGTATGTTTTATTATAATACATAATACATATAGACAACGAGCCATAGGTTATTCTTATTGTAAGTAGGTTAATGTTGTTTCTACGAAATGCCATAAAAGCATAATAAGTTGAATTTTACAATTTAACATTAAACATACGGCAACTATAAGATTCGTATAATAAATGTAATCCATGTACGGATAATGCACTAAGATAAATGGAATTGTATCTGATATGTATCGTGGTGCAAGCGATGTATTTACAAATTGTATTTGCATATAGAAACAATCATGCAGCGCGTAATGGAGAATCTACAGATCAACCAATAAGGGCTGCTGTATAAAACTTGAATATAAGACGCCAATTTAAACATATTAATGTTTACTGAGTTAATACTTTAAATAATAAATAAATCCTTCAATTTCAGGCTAAAACCCATACTTGTTAGTTACAAATTACTTAAAAACTATGTTAGTGATACAAATATTCTTTAGAGTATACGCTGCTTCTTAGTATTAGGCAATGACATGTGCCAGTGCCAAATCAAAAATCAAAAAGTTCTTTATTACTTTCCAAACACATGCTTATAACTAGTAGACGAAGCCTCCTTTTAAGCAAAATTTTGCCTGTGCCAGGAGACAACGCTCTGCATAACAATTGTGCAAAATTTACATAGCTAACAGAATTGACACTAGAACAACTTTTAACGTCTTATATAATGATAATCTTAGGATTATTCTTAAATTATTTTGTACATGTATTTGTATTGTAAGATATGTTCTGAGCGGTTTTACATGTGTGTGTGTGTGTGTGTGTGTGTGAGAGAGTGTGTGTGTGTGTATGTGAGTGTGTGTGTGTATGTGTGTGTGCGTTTGCGCGCGTGTGTCTGTGTATGCGTGTTTGTGTGGTATGTTTGTGTAATGTGAGAAGGTGTACTCGTGTGTGAGTGTCTATGTGATGCCTAACATCTATTTATCAATTTTAAACAATGCCTCGGTTTCAGTATAGCTAAGATCTTGAAGCCAGTTACGTACTCTATATTTACATTCATATGAACTTCTGCTATAAATATCTAGTATTTTATTTATTTTATTATATAGATGCGAAGACTGGAATTCTGATTGCAACCTAGCAAACTCTGTTCTGACCTTGGGAATTGTTGCCACTTTGTATTGACGACTTCTTCTTTTATGTTCTACTAGAGGATCATATATTAAGGTTTTATGTTTGCTTAATATTATTCTTGTAATGTAAATCTTTCTTACAGATAAAAGTTTGCTCAAATGATAAAGATTTTCGGTTGGGAACATTCTCTTCTTAAAATAAATTATTTTGAGTAAAGTTCTTTGAGCTCTCTCAACCGTTAAAAATGCGTTTTGCGAGCCCCGCCCCAGACTCGATGCAGTAAGTTACTATCGATTGAACCAAGGAAATGTAAATTTCATTTAATATATTTCTGTGATGCCAATGCTATTTACCACGTGAGTAGGAACAATGTATTTAAGTGTAAGGAAGATCCAATTAAATTTCCTTATTCTAGATGCAATCATGTCAATTTGAGGATACCATGATAACCTTTGATCTAAGATTACTCCAAATATTTCACATTGTTTACTTTACTTATTGTTGGACAATTACAATCTTTAGTAAAATCTGAATGGCAGGTATGTATTTTTATATTGTAGTTGTTATTTGGTTGACGATTATTATTGATGCTGAAGCAAATATAATTAGTTTTAGCAGTGTTAAGAGTAAGGAGGTTGGTTTGGAGCCATGATGCAACCTTTCTCATGTGCCCAGTGCCTCAAAATATCACCATCAGGCTTCTCAGCCGTAAGAGCCAGAATGTTGTTCGAGGCTCCCCGCACCCTGCGCATCACTGAGGCGATTTCTTTGATCATTGTGGCGTGGAAATCATTCACATGCTCGTCGGCGAACATCCTCCATGCACTACAGAAGCGAGGAAGCCCCAACTACATCCTTAATGCGTGTTTTCATTGCACGCGGAGAGCGTCGCATGGCCGCCGCGAATACTTCACCCACAAGGCGCTCGTGTACAGCTGCTGGCAGTACGCCCTAAATATGGTGATTTTGACCTTCGCCGTACATCGGGCGAACCTGCCGGCCAACATGTTGCAGCGGGCAGACTACGCCCTCCGCGCCCGCTCAATATACATGGCCAAGGTATCCAAATTCAGTGACCCTTTTCAAAGCGACACCACTAAGCATCACAGGTGGAAGGTTATCAGGCCTATATGAACCGATTCGAAAAACTAGCAGTTCACTTTTCGTAACATTATATTTTAGGCCATGAACTATAGTATAGTCGTCACACAAAGATAAAAGGCGCCTGAGAGCGCTGATTGACGGGCTCAGCAGCACCATGTCGTCCGCGTAGCTGATATTGTTGTAAGATATACCATCAATTGAGTAGCCGACACGGGTGCTACGGAGCCTGACATTCAACTCGTTCATGTACAAATTGAAAAGCGTAGGTGAGGTTACGCCACAAAAAAAAATACCGCAATTAAACTAAAAGCGTAAACATGCTTTACTCAAATAAGGCTTCAAAAACAATACATTCCATATTTACTTGGACGTAGAAGCTACGATTTAAATACGAGATTTAAAAATCATTATTTTATCCATTTACTAAATCTAGGTATTGAATAATTAATATAAATTTATATTTTTTTATAAATTACCATGTAGAATAATAAATAAAACTTGATTATAATTAAACACTTTGAAAACTCGTGCCTTAGATATGCGATAGGTAAACAATAAATTTCTGTCACAAGGTGTTTCAATGGTTTACGATAAGCGTCTACCTTCGCGACAGCCAGGAAATCTTTGTCAATGTAAACAAGATGCGATCGGATCTTAGGTTAATCTAGACTTATTTATTAATACTGTTAGTTTCAATCTTCGTATTCTTTCACAGAAAAATGTATGGATCTCCTGCGAAGCTTTATGGTGAAAAATATAAATGATATTCATATCATTGCTGTGTAATCATCAACACTGTTTGTAAAAATATCATAAGGTCAAACTAGAATATATATAATAGAATATATATGTATTTTAAGTTATAATCTCATGTTAAGAGGATCAGTAAGCTACTAAACGAATATTATTAGTTCTTTTAAATGTAATTTGAATTACTTAAATTGATTATATGATACTTGAGATATATATAAAAATACACTTCTTTTTGTTAAAATGTAACATATTTTTATTCTGACTAATTATAGAAAAGTCTGATGGGCCAATCGAGTGGGTTGTTGAAAGTATAGACGTCTCAATTAGATATTCTTAGTATCATATCAAAAATATCTTAGCAAAGGTGAAGAGGATTTAATGCGGAGAAGCCTTAAAAATATATGTTTATTATTATAGGGACGAGACGATAGCGAGGTGAAATCCATGAATATCAAAGAAACAAATTGAAAAAAATATATATTTGCAATGTCATTTCGTATTTTTCTAAATGATGGTGGTAGATACAATAATTATATATTTTGCCTAGACTTTTCTTTGTAGTAATAAAAAAAGATAATGTCTAGAACTTGAAATAAAACAATTAAAATAAACCGTTTGTTACATTCTGAGCTTTGTCTCGTCTAATTTTAGACTTCGTATGTTACTTTACTGAAGGTTCTAATGCTCTTAGCATTGAATTTAGAATTCCACATCGAGGGCACATAACTAGCGTTATAGTTTGTAATTTAATCTCCTTGTTGTAATAATAATTAGTTTTTCAGAGATAGTTCAGAGATTACCTGGAACAAACAAACAGACAGGCGAACAGACAGACAGACAAAAAAAATAGCATGGCGTATGTACCGTATATATAATCATATTGTACGAGCTGGGGGTTCCGGATAAATTATTGCCAAACACGAAGAATAACACGGTAACACGCTTTATTAATTAACCAATATTAAATCACACACAACACTAATTACACTTACACTCGTACTAATTAATCAATTAACGCACGCACTAAAATCCGTAATTAACACTGCACACTATAACACAACACTTTCCGCACACACACGTAATAATCACACGTTAACTCTTCACACTGTATATCACACTCGACGATCCCTTAGATATCGCTGTATCACTCGCTTCTTCCTTGTAGTCGCAGGTATTTCGCTCTTCGTTCGCTCTTGAGTAGAACACAAGACTCCCGGCGCACCCGTCGGCCCGCCTTATATACCTGTCCGGCCGCTGAGCTCGAAGCGTCGACGTCATTCTACATAGTTCGCGAATTATCTAGAACATACTAGACTCTTTGCTATTTGACAATTCGCATGTCATACTCTATGGACTGTCTATGGTCTGACGTCACATATTAGCCGCCATTTTAATGACATTTTAAATACGTCAATTCGTAACACTGCCCCCTTCCAAGAAATGCTCGTCCCGAGCATTATCTCCATAGAAACGCGCTAATCGATCCACATGAACAATCTTGGATGCTCCTCGTGGGTGCTTGCGTATACGGTACGTGACGTCGTTAATTTTGGTTATAACTTGATACGGTCCATCCCATTTGGCTTGAAGTTTGGGAGACTTTCCTTTGCTTCGAAGTGGGTTATGTAGCCATACCAATGAACCTTCTTCAAAACCTTGATTGTTTACGTTGCGATCGTAACGTGTTTTGGCCCTCTCCGATGACTGCTGTTGTTGGGCAGTTGTAATTGCTGCCCTGTCTACATGTTGTTCAGTCCGCCATGCGTTAATTTGCTTGCGGCAGTTGGAGCGAAGATGGCCTTTGAGCCCACAGGAATAACATCTAGGGATAAATCTCCGCAAATATCGACAATCAGCCGTTTCACAACTTCCCTGATGTGGTGGTTCTTTGGTCTTGTCGCACTGCTTCCACTTCCAACGCATGGGCCAAGGCGTCCTTTAGAGTAGCGTGGTGTCCAAGTCGCACAGCTGCTCTCACCTCCAAATCCCGTATGCCATCCACAAAGGCCTGCACCAATATCTTCTGAGCTAGTATGGGCTCTGTTCGATATGCTTTACGAACAAGTTCTCAATCTCCAATCCCCACTGTTGTAAATTCTCACCAACGCGCTGGACCCGTTCTTTAAGCTGAGCGCGAAACACATGTTCCAAATGAGCATCACCAAACCTGGATTCCAGTGCTTGCACCAACTGTCCATATGTCACATCGTCGCCAAGAGTTTCAAGAACAAACAATGCTTCGCCCCTTAGGCCCAATGTTAGCGCCGTCAAAGCCTGGGATTCTGTCCACGAGTTCATTTTCTTAACCACCCCGAACTGTACTTTGTACGCCGACCATGACGTTGTCCCATCGAATGGCGGCACTTTAACGCCTTTTGTTGAAGGCGCGCAAACAACGGATAGCGGGCTACCGTTGGTGATCTTTAGCTCCTTCACTTCCTTCTTGAGGTCGGCAATCTCGACGAAAGCTTCCGTAATCCGTTTCTCATGATGGCCGACTTGCTCCCTAATTTCTTGAAGATCCTTCACAAACTTGGTATGGATGTCCTTGATAAGGAGCATTTGTTCTTCTTGTCGACGAGCCTGCTCTTCCTTGTAGACCTGCAGCTGCGCCTGTAATAGCCTCGTCTGCTCCTCCCTATCAGCCTGGAGTTGCGCTTGTAACTGTCGAGCTTGTTCCTGTAGCAACGCCATCAATGCAGCCATATCGAAAGTGGACGCTGCAGAGGCCGTAGATGGTCCCGACACACCTTCTGTTGCAGTCGCTGGGCTGCCCGATGATGGCGACTCTTCAAACCGGCTCCTGTCCATAGCGGCTTGTCGCTGGCTTCTAGTACGAACAACGTCCGTATCTTCCTTCGGTAGCACAGGCATAATTTATCCCACTTCTGACACCAAATGTTACGAGCTGGGGGTTCCGGATAAATTATTGCCAAACACGAAGAATAACACGGTAACACGCTTTATTAATTAACCAATATTAAATCACACACAACACTAATTACACTTACACTCGTACTAATTAATCAATTAACGCACGCACTAAAATCCGTAATTAACACTGCACACTATAACACAACACTTTCCGCACACACACGTAATAATCACACGTTAACTCTTCACACTGTATATCACACTCGACGATCCCTTAGATATCGCTGTATCACTCGCTTCTTCCTTGTAGTCGCAGGTATTTCGCTCTTCGTTCGCTCTTGAGTAGAACACAAGACTCCCGGCGCACCCGTCGGCCCGCCTTATATACCTGTCCGGCCGCTGAGCTCGAAGCGTCGACGTCATTCTACATAGTTCGCGAATTATCTAGAACATACTAGACTCTTTGCTATTTGACAATTCGCATGTCATACTCTATGGACTGTCTATGGTCTGACGTCACATATTAGCCGCCATTTGAATTGACATTTTAAATACGTCAATTCGTAACAATATGCATGAAGGAAAATTGGTTATTCAAAATTACAAACAGACAATAATTTTTTTTTATATGTTATTTTATTACATCATCATTCAGCTCATTATACGTCCCCACCGAGGGCACGAGCCTACCCGTATAGGGTGATTAGGCCTTTGTCGTCCATGCGGGCCCAGTGCGGATTAGACGACGTCACACACAATCTTCGAATCTCTTCGCAGGTGTGCATGAATGTGTCCTCACGATGTTTTCCTTCACAGCAAGAGCGTCGGATAACGTACATATATTTGTACTAAAATTCGAAAACACATTGGTACGTGTCGGGATTAATTTACAATCAAAGTAGGTAAGTTGGTGGAGGGTGGTTCGAGGGCTAATAAAATATACTTAAAGCAAAAATTAAATTAAAAAAATGTCTTAGGTCTAAAAACATATCGACTCTATGCCATCTATATACCGAGATTTCTTGGTTAAATTGGTTTAGCGTATCACCCATCTTCTGTAAGAGTTAAGAAAGTAAGTCTCATAAAGATGGCGCTGTAGACGAGATGCTAATCGACTAACTAGCCGTCGTATAATCACAACACGTTAGGGGGATTTTTATATACCAAGTCTGCAACATATCACTACAACGACGTTAAGAATAAATAGGTACGAGTATGATAGAAACACCTTTGCAGGCTCTTCGAGATACTCGCGAATTATTTAGTTATTTATTGATTTGTGGGTCGTTTAGACTTTTATTATGAATATGATCTATTAATATTTGTTAAAAATATAAATGATAAATAATTAATCAAAGACATTCACACAGCGCCATCTAGCCTCAAGCGTGAAAACAAAGTAGGGTAGTAAACATGAGTATGTATATTTTTTTGTAAATACGTACATTTTATACACAGAAAACACCCAGACCAATACAAACAAACATGTTCATGCACACAAATGACTGGCCGGGATCGAACCCGGAACTCTTGGTGTAGCCGACGTCTCAACCATGGGTCGTCAAATGATTATGGTAACAAACTGACACTCTCAATATTCCACGTAACATAGAGTCTAGTTCCTACACTTAGTTTTTGAGCTTTTAAGTAAATTACGTCTTGTTTTACCACGCGCTGTACTAGTGTTATTTACAAAATATTGTTTATTGTCTTATTTTGAACTACGTGACATAACATCCACTGCTGAAAATCATCCCCTAAATGCATTTATCTTAGAGCGATAGAAATTGGTTTAGGACCTAATATTAAATACAGTATTATGTTGGGATCTTTAACGTCCTTAAACTTATATTACCTTTTTACGACAACCATAAGCCGTGTAATTCAAGGATAAAAACATGCTCACTTACTATTAAACTAAACTTTATTATAAAAAGACACCAAATATCCAAAACTTGACAAAACAACTTACATAGGTAATGTTAATAACATTGCATATGTGTTAATCTTTATTTATCAGTATCTGCCTACAATACAATTGGTAATATCAAATCAACTGTGCAACTGTGTTTCCTTTAGCACGATTTACTTTAATAAGTAATTTAGCATGAAAATTCTTTTACAGAAACTAATTATTTATATGAAAATTAATTTCAAGCATACAGACTACGAAACCTATCTAGGACCCTACCTACCTTGGATCTCATTATTTATGTTATGGGAAATTGAAATAGCACTTGCTTATCTTGAGAAATTAAAACCGCATTAGATGCAATCTCAAGTGTAAGTTTATCTATTTTAAATATTATCTCCCACTAGATCGAGTATGTCTGGTTGCATCAAGAATTGATACGACTCTAATTTGCTGCTTTAAAACTGTTGATCACTGATTTCTACGTGGAATACATTTTTATTGGAGCTTTAAAGCTTTATCCCGCAATTCGATTAACAAGCTGAAAATGCATCAAGCTAAATTTAATAAATGGATAAATGAACGTCAAAATAAATAAATATGGGTTTACCCATTATTCAATAGTACAACGTTTTTTTTATTTTGGAAAATTGCACTTCTGTGGTTTTGACATGTTGAGGGAGAAGCACCCAACAAAACTCAACGGTAGTAGTAGTAGTTACAATATTTTACAAACTCTGAGTAGCTTAGCAGTTTAGGACCATGGCTTTTCGTCAAATAATAATCTTCACAGTGGAATGACCTTTTCTAATTGTTTTTTTTTATTCCAGCCTTAAGCATCTTTAGGGGTAACTCTACAATATTTTGAGGTTCCATATAAAACAACTTTATACATCTTCCTATAAGTGTTATTTGACCATTTGTGATATTATTTTTAGGGAAAGAAAATAAGCAAGAAGAGTTCTAACTGGATTTTTCAATAGAATAGTAGAGTTCAAACCAGTAGAAGGTTTCATTTGTTATTCTCAATTGTTCTTTAATAATACATAGTTTTTTTTATTAAACCTAACTAGGAGAACCCTTAAAGAATCTTTATAGATAGCAGGCAAAGCTCTAGTCAATGACATTATGCTCTGAACTAGCGTAGTAGATACTGTTCGCATCTCCAGTACAGTATAAAACAATGGACCTCCCCTTTATTTCCATTGCTGTTGTAGAATGAAATTCTAAAATTGTTGTTGTGGAGTTCAATTAAATTGTAGAATGAAACTTAATTTGGGATATATATATATATATATCTGTCAAGAATTGTAGAGAGACTGATTAAACTAGTAAAAGGTACAAAATACCAAATTTTAGAGTTACGCATTAGTAGAGTAATACCGAGACAATATGTGTATAGAGGCACGCCCACAAGTGGCTTTGTGAATGGAGCCAGACCTAGAGACTTGCAACAGCCTGCGCCTACGTCGAGCTCTGAAGGCCGCCTACTTTCATTCATAGACCTGACGATCTTGTTCCAGGCAGTCTATAGAATTTTGATTAGACGTGTCATTCGAGCCAACTCAGCCTGATTATGTGTATATAGTCAAATTGCTCATATAACTAAAGTGTTGCGTAGACATGACGTCATACTTGTTATATGGACACTTGTCTGAATTTTATGAACAGATAATATCTTTTATAATGTGTAACAAAGTATCGTTTAAGTAATATCGTGACTTAGATATTTCGTACTGCATTAGCTAACATAAATGAATATAAATAGAAACCGAAGTTCACACAGAGTCATCTAGCCCCAATTTAAGTAAGAACGGATCTATTTTTATCCTTTTTGTAAATATATCCATATTGGAAATACCCAGAACAATACTCAGACCTCAAAAAATTATATATGCAATTAAGTCTTTCCAAGACACTTTTGAATCGTCAATGAAAAGGTGTTAAATGGCAATACATACTCGTAGGTCGTCATTACTGAAAATCTTATTTATTATAAGTTGTTTATAAATGTACTAGCTTTTGCGTGCGACTTCGTCGGCGTGGAATAGTTACTTTGGCCTAACGCTCTCTTTAACCCGCGACTTCGTTAGGTGAGTTAAAACTGCGATATCTCATAAGGTAACAATTTAAATTGAATGATGTAAAGGACAATTTTGTTTAAAATGAAATACTTGTGATAAATAAAGTAATTATTTGGATAAATATTATTATTATATTTATGAAAACGACTTCGCAAATGACGGATTATTTTAGAATATTTTTTCAGCAAAAATATGTTATAGGGAACTAACCTTAAAATATAGACATGCTGTCGCGGACTTTTTCGTAGACCTTTAAAAGGGAAACAATTATCTCATACATGACTTTTGCGAAACTTTAACCGTTTACGCAGCGTACGCAGCGGAAGCTCTAAGTATGAAAAAATCCACCCGATTTTGAAACATTTTTCATTGCTGCTCCGCTTCTTTTCATCGCAGCGTGATGATATATAGCCGATAGTCTTCCTCGATAAATAAGCTATCTAACACTGAAAGAATTTTTCAAATCGATCTAGTAGTTCCTGAGATTAGCGTGTTCAAACAAACAAACTCGTCAGCTTTATATATTAGTATAGATTACGGGTTCGATCCCCGGGCAGTACAAACATTTGTGTGCATGAACATGTCTGTTTGTAATGGTATGGGTGTTTTCTTTGTATAATGTCATTGTATTTACGAAAAAAATATGTTTATCCGTTGTTTAGTACCCATAATACAGGCTTCACGCTTAACTTGGGGCTGGATGGCGCTGTGTGAATGTCAGTGGGTATTTATTACAATATAATGAACAAGTTAATAGCATACATTATGTTCTATTACTTATCCTCACAATAACAGCTAATAATAAAGTTAATGCATTGAAATGCCGTCAACCGGTTTGCGAATTTCAACAACAGCCGAAAGTCACCGGATGTCGTTAAATTATAATTGATAAAAACCAACTATTCTAACTAGCGTCTATTAAACAGTTTAAATCATCTAACCGGACAACTTCGCTGCGTCCAAAGTATTCCCGTCGTTCATTGACACGTGCCTAACCTGTTTTCGGGCGAGTTTTTCTGAATGGCCGCTTCTTTTGTGAGCGTAAACATATTCAAATGTTGCGATTAATTCATAGCTAGATACTGCCATGCTTTTATGAATGGAAGCGTTGGTGCATTGGTGTGTGTGCCGTACACTAGGGTTGCCTGTTGTCCAAGGTATACTAAAGTAACCAAAAATGAGCACTTCAAAAATAACGATGTTATTTTATTCAAGGAAAATCGAAAGAATTAAGTGGTTAAAAAATTGTTGAAATTTGCATTCAAGTTAGGTGCATTATGCAAGTTCGTATATATATATCAGGGTTACTACCATTTTGCTTAACAGTAATATTTGTGTGTTGACAACCCTGCCTATGCACGTAAGAGCACACATTTGAAAACCGGCCACGTCACTCGTCGCCATCGTTCCGTGCACAGTTACCTCTTCAATATTCGAGAAGTTAATTTTAAATGTAAATCGTATTTGAAAGTCAAAATAGTATTATCAATATGGACAGAGTTTTCAATGACCTTCCATATTTCGTGGCGTGACACCTAAGGTCCTTTAATACTTCGTAAGCTACGCAAGTCATTAGAGGTATCACAAGGCGCATTGCACTGTACCCATCTTGCACAATGGGATAAATGTTTGCATTCGTTGGCACAAGCCCACCTTGTTAGCATGATTTATAGTAACCTCGTGGAATAACCTTTTCAATAGCCAATAGTATCAATGCAGAGATCTTGATTGTGCGAATGAAATGTGACACTGGAAGCATCAGATCCTTGTGTGTGAATAAATGTTGCCTTGAATTGGATTATCTGCGTTCTGATCTACATGTGTGATTCGTTATTTTATCTTAGAATGTCACAAGACATTACTAACTTACATTAACATCAATGTTGAATAAGTCTGCTTATTTATTTGGCTCATTTTTATATGTAAGTTGTTTTAAGGTTCTATACCCTAATCAAAGCTTTTTAGATTAACTAAGTACATGTTTCCCTAATAATTTTACGTGCGGTGTTAATTGATTTCAATTTAGTTTAGTTTTAATTGTAAGTTCTGTGATTATTTATTAGCTATTAAAACTATAAATACATTTGTGAAGCCCTATATCAGATTGTTTTCTTAGAGTATAGGAAGTTTACGGATCTTCATAGGTATTTATGTTCCAGAACAAGTACACTATAAAAATTAAAATATTTGTAACATGAATGATATAAATGATATTTCATTGTTGCATTTATTTAACGATAAATCTAGTTTGAATTCAGAGGTGAAGGTAAAGAAAACGTCGTGATCTCGAGATTAGAACTGCCTTTATAGCGGAAAATTACAAGTGACAATACGAGGCATATCGCGTGCTCATTTGTTTCTGGCGACTAACTATGCTACAGCAGAGATTGACAACTATTTTTATCTTTTAAATTACAAGATACAGAGAAAATATGTGTAACTATTTGAATACTCTTTGGATATGCTTGTATATATTCATCTATAGAATTGATATACGTTATCACATATAACTATATATTTCAATGTACATATGTATTTGCTTGAAATTAAGTTTAAAATTTTAATGAATTCTGTTTAATAACGGAATGGATTTTTAAAAGTTTTTAAGTTCAATGGCTCCTTTTACTGATATCTCTTATATTCCCATATAAAGTGATGTGCTTAATCCATTGTTGCGATTTTAATCCTTTATTTACACCATTGTTAGAAAGGTTGTGCACCACTGCACTATGGAGTACTCAATAGATGAGATCGCGTGCGCAACAAGGGCCCTGAGATGAGCAAGCGCCAAGTCATTTCCGGTGCACCGTTGTTCTCTATGTCGAAACGGAGAAGAATCGCTGCTAATTTATAATCGTCACTATAGCCCTGACTCACAAACAAAATGTGATGCGTCGGCGCTGTGTTGGCGGATTTGGATAGAAAAAGCGAGATTTACATTATCAGATTAGCTATGAATGTTTACAATCGATGCCATTTTGAAATCTACCAAACAAAACTCACTACCAACTTTGCAATTTCCATTTGCAAATAAACATTTATTAGAAACGTCCCCTTTATAAAATGTTGTAGGTACAGAAAATTTGACAGATAATGTCAATACTTAAGTACTTGTTTTTGCAAGCTTTTTATGAATCGCTTTAAAATAATGTAGTTTTCTGCTTGAAGTTTCGTAACGCTTAAATTGTAGACAATTAAAAAGCCTTTAACCTAACGACTTGTATATACGGGGTAAAGCCCAACCCTAATTTATTTTATCAAATTTATCAATCCATCTAAGTATTTTATTTTACTAAGCTTAAGGTTTACGACTTAAATCGATCCGTTTGAATTGCTATCTATAGTTTTGCGTAACTATTAACATCACCTCGGATTACTGATGAGTGATAATTGCGAGGCGCCGTCTCTTCGGCGAGTTGTGTAAGTGTGAATGGAATAGAATAATAAAGCTATATTTCACGAGATGAGCGATTTCGTTGTGTGTACAGTTTTTTTTGTTTTATCTAACTGTCATATTTATGAACTGATGTATTTCTCAAGTGCAGTTTTTTTTTGTGTTATACACCTATGGTTCAATGAAAATATTTCCATATACTTATTTCAACAACAGCCTTTTATTTTACGTATAAGTGGGATTTACAATTCTACAGAAAATGTAGATGCTGTCAAATATCTTTCAGGATTATTTAATTAAAATGACAAAAACTACTTTTCTTATCGTATGCTATAAGGGTAATTTATGCTGGCAAAGTACTGAATATGAAAACTGAAAAGAAGATTAATTCTAAATGTTATTTGAAAGCAAAAATTTATTTGTGACGTTGCCAATAATATTAGCAGCTGCAGGACTTATTGGCACATTTCATAATATCAAAAAACTAATGAGGATTTAAGTAAGAAGCTGAATATAGTTAGCTACATACCTAAGTCTATTTATCTGCTGTTTAGTGGGCATAAAGTAATTGAATAAATAAGGCCTAGATAGCGCTGTGTAAATTTCCGAAGATATTCATTTATTTATTCATAAAATAACTTGCACATAAATACGAGAAATCATTAATTCACTTGTTCTGATCATCTGAACATAGCAAGCTTTGATTCTGTATTGGGAGCCAAGGCAATTTAAGAGGCACCTTTTCTTGCGACGTAACAAGCGCTCAAATTGTTAACTTGTTGCATTCGCAAACATCATTTACCACTTTATTCCCAATAAAGTGTTGCTTTAGTAGGCTAATGTCAACACGAACGCTCCACACTTATTGGCTATACATAACCGTTATGAGTGTTCCACGTGAGCCACATAACGTATTGGTGCTGTGGTTAACCACTTAACATGGCACTGGCGCCATCTCTCAGACGACCATCCCATTTTTTCGTTTCCATCTCATTAGCGGGTCGAATGCGACATAAAATTTATTCATACCGGTTCCACATCTTTATGCAAAGAACAACTGAATTGGAGCTTAATTGTGAATGCCCAATGGCGACTGTCACAGATTTAGTAATAAAACTTCAAATGACTAACCGGCAGCACCGTTATGAGCAATCCTATCTCAACTCAAAGAATTTAATGATAACATTAATATTATTTTATTGCATTATTCACTATACAAACAACCTTAAAAATCTGGACGTAGACAGTATTAGCATAGTAGTAATCTACTTATGTTTCGATTCGACCTAAACTAATTCAACGGAAGAATAGACGGCAACTGAGATAAATTTATAAGAACCAGTTGAATCTGTTAAATGGGTAAAATTATAACAATATCGAATGCGATATAGCATTCGATATATTATAATACCTTATGCCATTACTACTATTGTATTATTTTGCCTTTTTTCTTGAAAGACCATTGTCTTTCAAGAAAATATGCACTTTTCACGTCATATTCAATTATAGGACGATGAAAATGGCCCAATTGGTCGCATTATCATATTCAACTTGTGAATCCATATTGATTCGATAAGAAGAATAATAAAAATATATTTTAACAATCACAGCCGAAAAACAGTATGCCCAACAGTAACCAATGTGTTTTCGAATTTCCAAAATTTTAGGCGTACACCTGCGAAAATATTAATTGTGCGTGAAGTCGTCCAATCCTCACTGGGCTCGCGAGGACGAGTAAGGCCTATACACCGTTACGGGTAGGCTCGTGCCCCAGTAGGGATGTATAATAAGCTGATGATGATCATGATCAACAGTTCAAAATAGAAATCACCCTAATGACCCAAATACAAAGTAAACCTAAATGTTATCCTCTGTGCGGATCAATGCCATAATTCTTAGTGCTAGGCACCTAATACAAAACCAAGCCCGTCATTGGTATGAAATACATTGACTTTCTAAATGTATGTGATGTACACTTATAGGGTTAGCGGTTTGGTCACCAAGTTGGAAATGATGGATCATCGAAGCCCAATGTGTAGAGGACAACACAGTCTGCGTTTACAAAACAAGAAGTTCGCTGACTGATTGACTGATGAGGCGGATGAGTTACTTCAGTGTAACTGATTTCTACAATCTATGTAGCTATGGACCTTGCAGACAAACATAATTTTCTTAAAGAAAGGAGGACTATAATTTATTAATTACGTACTAACAAACTAAGTTCTAAGAAAATAAAATAATTCAAATATATACATATTTACAAAAAGCTTAAAAAACTAAAATAAATCCTAAAGAGATTTTGTTCATAGGGAATACTCCCTATAAATAAAATATCTGGTTGAGGTCGCCATCATGTGGAAAGGTGCCCAAGAGGCTGGTCACGTTGCCGCGCTGAATTGCTGAGTTTTCTTATATTTTACAAAACTGTCTGTCTCTAATAGAATAACTAAGAATGTTTTCGTCAATTCGTTAAAGGGGGCTTACGGTGTATTCAATCGGTAATAATTGTTATTACATAGGAACCTGCAAAAAAAAACAATATAACAACTGCGTTACTATTAATTAAAGGAAGTAAGTACTCGTCAAATTTTTCTAATTTGGGGGGGAGGAGGGTCTGTATGAAAGTCTGATATTTTTTATTTATTTAGCTGACAGAGAGGTGTAAAATATATCCCAAATGCTAATGTTGCAGTATAGATTCATATAACGTCTTCAAGGTAATCCTTTTTTGTTCAAATCTAATGTGCAGCGGGGAAACGAGCAGAATAGACGCGATGCGATCTGTAGGCGTGTAACGGGTCTCGGCGCCGTCTGTGCTTTAACTTAGTTACGTAGGTACGACGAATGTGGAGATAAATCGGTAGAGCTGCCTTTTTCCGCATTATTTAATTGTCTAGTACCTACGTGAAAATATTACTTTGTAGCCACTTGTACATATTTTTTTATGAAATGTATATTACAAGTGTGTGTGTCACAAGTTAAAGCATATATGTATGTTCATCCGTTAGTTATTAGTAAATATGCTACAAGCTTCACGCTTATCTTGGGCTAGATCGCGCTGGGTGAATGTCAGTTTTTTTATTTTTTTCGGCTTTAGCAATCTGTCGTTGACATTTGGCTATCTCTGGACTGACTTAATTATGAAAATTCGCGTTTTTCCAATTTGATTATGACAATGCAGACTGTATTAGCTGATAGTCCGAAAAGAAAGATAATCTGTGCACGTTGAGCTGTCGGTATAATCTAAGAATAATAGGTAGTCGTTGTAAACACCCACCAATCCGCGTTGGGTTACGGCCCAATCTTTCCATGGCTAAGTTGTGTGGAAAGGCTCGTTCCTTGCAGTAGGTCGATGATAATGAATGTATCCCAGTCTATATTTTTTAAGACTCAAGCCATCTTTATTGGCTTGTATACATGCTACCGGACCACGTCGACATAGAGCGCCAACATGTATTGGATCAGCATGGTGGATAGTTTAATCCGGAAATATTTACCTACAGTAACACTTAAAACTAAAAGTGTGCCTTATGCTTCCATATATATAAACACATCCTTTAAATATAACAAAAATCGTCGGAAAATTATTACGTTTAATTATATAATCCTATTCTATTTAGCCTTGCTAATATATTGGAGGCGCCTACACAGCTCTCGCCAACTCATCGCGATTTTAATGTCTGGGTACTAACATTTAATGATCAATTACTTATGTGGGTCATGTATTAAGCTTGCAAACAGTTTGTGTTAAACTAGAGCAAAAGTTGCAAGTTGTTTATTTTAACATCTCAACAAACTTAATGTACGGATAAGCCATCTAAAGGACTCGAAAGTAATTTACCACTACAACCATAATGGCAGCTGCTGGACTCAGTGCATTTAGTATAGACAAACTCTTATTGCTCTGCTTATTAATACGGGCTTGATTGTGGCAGGTTCGAAAGTCTAGAGCATCTTTGTAAGGTTGCAAGCCGCTCAGTTTTTTATCGGCTTCATTTTGTGCTATTATTGTTACATACACAGGTGACTATTTCGCGAAACTACATTACCTTATGTCACATTTTCATTTTCGCATCATTGTTCAGCATGTTTGGGAAAACGGAGCCATTACACAGTGTTCTTTCTGCATACACAAAACGATTTGCTTCCGCAGTCAGTCATGA
Source organism: Leucinodes orbonalis (assembly GCA_019425675.1). Taxonomy (NCBI): domain Eukaryota; kingdom Metazoa; phylum Arthropoda; class Insecta; order Lepidoptera; family Crambidae; genus Leucinodes; species Leucinodes orbonalis. The sequence continues at coordinate 5,402 of PQWD01009027.1, read as the reverse complement.
ACTGAATTTGATTTTCAAGCGCGAGTACAAAACTTCTGAACAGGCGGATTTTATCTTAGCTCAAATTGTTATTTCAGGTGTAACTTTTGTATGTTCAGATCAAAAAATCGTATGTTCACATACCGCATAATCAGCGGCGTGAACTTAATATAAATGCAATGCAGTGCATACCCTGTGCTGTGCGTCCAGACAACCCGGAAATCGTCAACACATGGTTCCCACTTATTCGCCTATGGTTAGCAGATTTGCTGTCATCAACAGCACTCAATTTGTCAAAAATGCAAATAATTTATCGTTTTTGCGCTTAGTATTACTCTCTTTGCATACCCTACTCATAATCTCTGTGCACGCCTCTGCGTATAATATAATCAAGTCGATGTCATACAGGCTAAGAATATGAGCCATCAACGTTTGCCACATACCCGGTGTAGATATGGAGAAATCAGCGACCGAAAGAGAAAAATCATCAAAAAAGTTAACATGTCCACTTCAGAACAGGTTTTCCAAAGGTATTGAATTCATAACAGTTTAGGTACACTGATTCAGACAAATATCCTTAAAGTTTGTAGAGGGCAAGTGACACAGTCTGTATAACTCACAAGCGCACACAGTACGAAACTTAAAATTTGTAATCAAGTCCAATATGTAACGATACGATACCTGTAACAAAGATTACGAACATAAATAAATACAGTTGTAACTCAATATCATTATAATGACTCGGAGCGAAACAAGTCATTCAAACGTAATTACCTGATATAATTGCGAAACAGCTGTTCGTAATGAGAGGGGGCGTTACGTAAACAAAGAGATGGGCGGTACTGCCACTGAGCACACCTCTGAGCCCCCTCACCCCTCTTGCCTCGTCTGCAAGAGCCACCTGCGCACGCGCTCATTTTCGCAATCAACACGAAATTCAATACGGACCGCGACTGGCGCCATGGCTGGTTGCATAAGCGATAAAAACTTTGTAATGAATAAGCACATGTTGTGTGTACACACACGGTTGAATAACACGAGTCAGTTTATATTTATATAAGTACGTATTAAGAGTACACCTTGAATTTATACTGGCAGTTTTGTTTGTAAGTCTTACCTAATACACGACTAAGTATTATGTAGCTAAATATGCGTTTAAATAGGTACTGAGGTAGCCTAACTTAGAGAAATTAAACATTTTCTCATAAAATTGGTAGTTAAGCTTTATCATTGTATAATAGGTTTTGAACAGACCTTCTTATTTTTTATTGTAACAATGGAGCGCTAGATGCTGCCATATTTTTATGGCAGCCTCTAGTGCTCCATAGTTACAAGAAATCTTTTTTTTTTCAGCAAATCTATTGAAGCTAGCAATATCCTTACCCACCTGAAATCAACATACAGTGAATCTGTAAAGCCCATCTGCGGCCAATAGCAGTAGTCAGTTCGGAACGAAAACACACTTCTTAATGGGATTCTATCCTCAAACTCACAACATTCGGATAAAACAGTAAACTTGACCGCTGCTTCAGCAGTGGACTATTACATTTCAACCAGAATTTTAACAATTGATTCCTATATAATATATAGCTACCTTTTTCAAATAATTAGTTAAGCGATTCAAAGGGGTAACGCTGCCAGTATCTTCGAATCTTTACCTAAAGGGAGTTCTATTGAATATTGTATTATGTTATTTTATTTTTTAAGGTTCGTAGTTTGATGTTAGTGTTATAGTGTTTTAATATTGCAAGTTTATTTTATTTAATTAATATTTTTTGTGTTTAATAATTAATTATTTATCATAGATATCTTTTTACAAAACAAGTGTGTAGATAATTTTAATCATTATCACATTTTCATAGATTCATTTTGGACTAAATGTCGCTGTGTGAATGTTTGTGGAAATTTTATATTTATGGCATCATACTTTGTCAACAGTGTCATTAAAATATCTTCACAGGCGATAGATTATGTTTAAACATGGATATGGTCCTATACAACAGATTAAAAATAACAAATATAAACACAGCATATCCAAAGAGATCACCGGTAAAGATAAAACCGGGATCTCCCACCGTAGCGCCGTACTGTTAACCATAGATTATACACTTATATATTCTGTTAACTGAACAAGCGAGAGTGCCCATAAAAGGCCAGCGCGTTGAATGAAGCGGGCAAACATTAATGATTTTGTTACATTTGCATTTACTATTAACAAAAAAATATTCTTTTAACCACGCTAACCCCGACCACATATGGCGTTGATTTCGTGCCACTTACTAATTCTGCGGCCTTTAAATAAAATGTGGTTAACTTATAAAATTAGAGTTTTGACATTCAGAAACTGGTTACTAGCTACGAGTAAGTAGCACCTAAAGATTGTGACGATCCATATGGTGTAATTATTCATTATATACACCAAGGGTTCCGGGTTCAAGCAAACATAATTATTTGGGTATATATTAATGTGTTTGCTTGAATGGTCTAGGTATTTCTATGCGTAGGTAATATGTATATATTTATACAAAAAGATGTATGTTTTTTTGTAACTCTAAGTACCTACCGAAGTAAAACACAAGCTCCTTGTTTAATTTATTTTGGACTCAGTGGCACTGTGTGAATGTGTGAATTTATTCAAAAGAAACTAGGTACATTTACTTTAAATCTCTAAAATGTAAGTCGGATGTAAACACAAAGTAACAAAAGGGGTACATGCTTTAGAATATAAGGGGTTCGATACATTATTTAGAACAAATTAACTCCTGCTTGTAGTTGTAGTGCATACTGCCAATTACAATAGTAGTGTAGTGATCCGAGAACAATGATTGTAAGAGAGGGATGGGTTTTGTCTAAAACCTTATTCAAGGACGGCCTTATTCAGTGAGATTGACAACAGTGGTAGTAGTAAACGCATCATAACATACCCAATATGTGACAAGCAGTCTCCTCTTGTGACGTTCTGGTGACGTTCAACGCTACCAAAACACAGGCGTGTCTGTTCTCCACGAAACGGAGCAAATTCGAGCTTGCTCCGACTTTCCGGAATGTACCTGTCGCAGTGACTGATAGCCTAGAGCTTCTTGGTGTTCATCTCACTGCCAATCTCAACTTCGGCCAATATATCGAGTCCAAAGCAAAGACTGCAGCAAAAAAGCTTGGGATCCTTTCCAAGGTTAGGCGGTATTTCACCCCAGGACAGCTTCTAGCATTATATCAAGCCCAAGTCCGGTCTTGTATGGAATACTGCTGCCACCTATGGGATGGATCAGCCAAATACCAACTGGCTGCTTTGGACTCGATTGAGCGGCGTGCTGAGCGGCTCATTGGCGACCCTACTCTGACTGACGCTAAGCTGCAAAGCCTCGAGCATCGTCGTAGAATTGCACGGCTGTCGGTTTTTTACAGGCTACATTTCGGTGAGTGTGCGATGGAATTACACGCGTTAATTCCACCAGCCCCTTTTCACCATCGGGATACAAGACGGAGGCGAACGTTCCATCCTTACGTGGTAGACATTCCACACATCCGCACAGCCCGCTTTGGTGCCTCTTTCCTAATGCGCACCGCAAAGGAATGAAATTCTTTGCCTCCTTATGTGTTCCCCGATCATTACAACCTGGCCGTCTTCAAGGCAAGAGTGAATAGGCTGTTCTAGGTAGGCATGATCCATCTTCGGCCACATCATCACTTACCATCAGGTGAGATGGCGGTCAAATGTTGCCTATAAAGGATAAAAAAAAGTAGCTAAAGGGTGAGACAGGAAGTAAAATTACTGTATTTTGATATAAAGCATCGTTACTTTACAAATGTTGGCAACTGCACTCTAGTCTATCACTGCACTCTACTCTAGTCATTTATCTTCCAAAATATTGCATGTTTTCCATCTATTTTAACAGAATACCTATTTTTCTTTTATTGCTCCGTTTATTTTTTATATGTCTGTAATATTTAAGCTCTTAGTTTATTTTTTTATAAATGTAGTTTTTGGTGAAAAATAAATATTATTTTTTCTTTCGGATAGCTGGTATATTAAGGCAACAGTTGCCACTTACGAGGTAAGATGGCAGGATTATTGCAAAATGATTTTCTGAAAAATATACAATCGACAGTTATGTGTTTATAAGTTCAAGCATGCTAAAATTGTGGCCTCCTAGGCAAATATATCGCCTTTTATGGTCACACGCCGTATTAAGTGTACTGATTGGTGAATAAACAGGGTATAGAATCCAAGAGCGAGATGAATCAGCTCTCGATCGAGCCGTGATTAGGGACGATTAGTATGCGCCTGAGCACGGCGTCTACTAAGCGACCCACGTGGGAGGTGGGAGGACCCGCACACCTATTGTCTTACAATGCGTTATAGCATTATAATAGCACAGCTATTGCACACTATTTATGTTAATCTATTTAAGAATTCAATTTGTCCTATGTAATATATTCAAGGCTGGTGTCCGACGTACAAATGAGCTCGACTTATGAAGGGTAATAAAATACTAATTGATTAAACGGATTAAAACAATTTAACCATCATGGCAGGTAGGTACCTACTTGTCTTTATAGAAGTACGGAATACAGTATTATATGATGGAGTCTATTCCTCTTATATATATATTATGCTTCAACATACGTATCCATAGAATAACTGTTATCATTGCGAAACACATCGAATTGACCAACGTGGTGGATTACGATACGATCTTAACTCCAATCCTTTAATTTACTAAGGACTAAAGATCAGGCAAATACAAGATACCAAAGCAATAAATCCCACAAGTCTTTTGATTATTTGTTTCCGAGATCTATTTGATTTATCGAGTAAAATAAAGCGATGATCAAAATGATTGGTGGTTGATGTTTCGAGGTCCGCAGAGGTGACGTCACCGCGGCCATTTGTCGTGCTCCTCACTTACCCCGTTAAGATATACGCTGCTTTATTGTTATCCTGTGAGTATAATATATGGTCAGAGAGTACCGATGCCATCGCTCGTTCAGTACATTTACAAGACTGCACGTCGGAATGTTATATATTAAAATACGACTACTAGAAATAATAACTTCGATTTGATTTTTCATTAAACATGTTGTTTTCAGTTTTAATTTTGATTGAATTAGGGTAAAAACGATGTATCTAAACGTAGACTAGTTTTTTTTTTAGTAATGAATATGCTATGAATGATGAGCAAGGAGAAAAATTTTTTTGAAGCACAGATAAACACAAAGAGGTTTATGATGATCATCAGCTCACATACGTCGGGGGTACCCGAAACTATCCGTATAGAGTGATTAGACTTAGTCGCGGGCCCAGTGCGTATTGGCCGACTTCACGCACAACCCTTGAATCTATTAAAAGTTATAATAGGATGATTGTATCCAATAATTCTAAATTTTAAATTTAGAAAATTTGAAAAGATACTGGTACATGG